>JAPZPC010000084.1:0-121036 GCA_037952705.1 Haplographium delicatum
ATAAAAAGTAATTGATTTTATTTTAAAAACTATTATAATAAAAAGAGAAAATACTATAAAAACAACTACTAATCCTAGGTTGCCTCTTTAAAAAAAGAGATATTACTACTATTTATAAAAGTACTTTTACTAAACTATTTAACTAATACTATATCTTTACTTTAAATAGTAACACGTTTAGTATAGATTATATATATATTAGTAGCTATTTAGAGTTAGAAAGTTAAATAGAAGAGAATCTAGAGACTTTTAACCTTTAAAAAAGCTAACTAAATATATCTCTACTACTTCTTATAGCGCTAATATTATAGTAGACTAAAAACGAATCGTAGGGCTAATTCTACCTAGATTAGTATATATCTCTTTAATAGTATACTAGAAAAGGAGATATAGTATAATTAGACCTAAATCCTTTTAAAAATAATAAATCTTATACAAAGCCTAGGCTATATTAGTTAGTATATATTAATATAAAAGATATAGAGCTTACTAGCCGTAGTACCCCTAGTATAGCAAAAAGGGCTATGCTTAAACTTAGTAGCTAAATAGATCTCTAATTTATATATATAAGTATAATTCTTAGAAGAGTATAAGTATCTAAAGAGGATTTTACTTAAAACATTTATAGTAGTAGTCTTTTTACTAATATAGACATTTCCTATAACAGATTTGCTAGCGTTCTTCTATAAGACTTGCTTAGTATAGGCTATTGTATCAAAAGGCTTATTTCTAGAATCTATATAATATAGTATTACTCTTAGCTATTACTTTTAGGAAAAAGAGCCAAGGACAGAGTTCTTTACCTCTAGGAGAGAACTAAGAATATATAATTTTAAGTTTCTATATTAGAATCGTTAGTTAGTAATATTACTATAGTAATAGAGCTAGATCTTATAAAAAATCTTACCTTATAAGCTATTAGATATTAAGTATAAAAGAAAATAGTTAAAAAAATCTCTAAAAATAATTAAAATATCTAAGAATATTACTAATATTTACTCTTTAAAAGTAAGCTAAGAAAGGAAATAAAGAACTTATAGAAAAATATAAAATAGAATAGAATATAGATTAGAATATAGATTAGAATATAAATATTAATAATATATATATATATAAACTAAGGAATATATTAATAAACTTAAAATAAAAGAAAAGTAGATTAATATTATATAATACTAAAGAATATAAATTATATTCTAAAAGCAAGAAGAATTAAATAAAGTAAATTCTTTTTATATAAACTAAAGGATTTTGTTTACTTTTTAAATATACTCTTTATTGCTAGTAATAATATTATACTCTTGCCTTATAATTACTAATAGTAATACTTAATAGTAACAATAATCGATTATAATTAAAGCTATAGTCTTATAAACTATAGCTTCTTCTTCTAAATCTATACTCTCTTTTAAAGAAAGATATTAGGCAATTAAGTCTAAAACTAAGGCTTTGTTTACAAAAGCTTAGACTACTAATTGTTAGATAAGTTCTTAGAAATCAAATCTATATATATAGATTATATACTTAATATTTTAAAGCTTATAATTATACTTACTATTATCTATTAGCTAAGTCCGAATTTAGAAGTCTCTCTGCCTAGTAGTAAGAGGCTAAATTAGCTACTATTAAATTAGAAATTATAGATAAACGCTACTAAGAAGGTATTAATATAGATTCTAGATTAACTAAATATATTAATAATAAGTTAGAAAAGCTCTAGGCTATTAATAAAAAAGAACTTAGCTAGAGAATATTTCTTTTGTCTAGTACTATAGCAAAAGTAAGTATAGATTTAATTTTAGAGAAAATTTACTTAACTAATATAATAAATAAGCTAATATTAAAAGAAAAGGAAAAGCTATAAAAGAAGTAGAAGATCTCTTTAATAATTATATTATAGATATATATTGCTATAATATAGTTCTAATAATCGAAAAATAGAAATATTATATTAGTTTTACTAGCTTAGAATTTTTAAAAAATATTTTAAAAGATAAATTAGATAGATTCTTAAGCAAAGTTAGTAATCTAGAGAATATTTAAACGTTTTTAAAAAAGTAAAAAAGAAAGAATATAGATATTAATAAAAGCTTAGATAATTTAGCTTCTAAAGATAATAGAGATAATAATATTAAAGTTATTATTTCTAATAATAAGAATAATAAAGATAATAAAGAAAACAACTATCTTATAGGCTTTGTTATTAGTAATAAAGAAAAGGACAAGCAGGAGAGTAAGCAAGAGAAGAAGAATATTAAAATAAAAGATACTTAAAGGTTAATTAAAATAAAATTATAAAGAGATTAGAGTACTTTAGTATTACTATTTTATATTACTTTTAAATCCTAACTTTTATATTTTTATAATTATTAATATATTAGATTTCTAATTATTTCTAAGTTTATTTCTTTAATTATATTAGTTTTCTATTACTGCTACACGTTACTCTAAACTAAATTACAAAACCTATTATTTTACTATTTAATCCTAATTTATAATAGTTACTATTATAGCTTTATATTATTTTTCCTAGTTTATATTAGCCTTCTTTTACTTATATTTAGTAACTAATTCAAGAGAGTTTCTTAAACTCTACTATTAGAAATCTTAGTCTAACTGCTTTAACTCTAGCTTTATACTATACTCTACTTGCTCTGTTTCTAAGTATTTTATAATATTAATATTATTTTTATTATTTTAAACACTTAGCTTAGATAAGTCTAAACTTATTCTACTCTTTACTTCTATCTCTTTATAAAAACTTCTACTACTGCCTTGCCCTTTAGTTATAGATTAAGATACTATAAAGGAATTTTTAAAGCTTACTCTATTACTAAATAGGCGTTATACTCTATAGAATCTTAAGACTAATAAGAGCTAGATATATTAGTAAATAAGTATAATTACTAAAAATAAAGAAAGAAAAGATCTTAGGCGTTTTACTTAGAAAAGAGCTAATAAATTAATAATATAGAAAACCTTTTGCTAAAAAGCTAATATTAAAAATAAGCTTCTAAAAGTATTATATATATCCTGCTAGCAAGTATTTGCCTATCCCGAGCTCCTAAAAGGTAGTAGTAGTATATCTACTCTTACTTGCTATATTGCTAGCAATTCTTGCTAGAGAAAAAAGAATAATACTTAAACTAAGCTCCTAACTCTTGATTTTACTATAAGTTTCCTAGCTTTATAGAGTATAATAATAGCAAAGAGTAATAGTATATATCTTTATTTAGTAACCCTTTGTAGAAAATAGAATATATATACTGTTTTTGGCTAAGTGCTAGTATAAGTAATTAATTTAAATATTTATCTCTATAGGCTTGCCTTTCTATATAATAAAAAACTTTAAATTTATTAAGCTATTATATATAGCAAGATATAATATATAAATACCTTATTATATAATATTCTACAAAAGTCTACTAGAGTAGTATAACGTAATTTAATAAATACTTTTGTTTAACCTGCTTATAAAGTCTAAAGTTTTAATTACTCTAGATAGATAGCAAAGCTTATTTATAACCTTATATCTTACTATTATAGTATATTATATTACTATAAACTAGGAATACTATAAAGTAAGTAAATTTTAATAGTTTAAGAACTATATTTATATTAATTCTAATTAGGTTCTAATTAGCTTTAAGCTAGTAACAAAATTATATATAGGCAAGCGTCTAGCTATAATTATATATAGCGTCTACGAATACTATTACTTAACTAATTAACTCTTCTATATTATAACTAATAATACTAGTAATAATAGTACTATAAGGACAGAGCTTAAGACTCTTTTTAATATATTCTTAGATACTACGTAGAGTAGTAAAGCAACTAGGATCTTATGCTTAGCCTATATAATCTAGCTAGTTATAAAGGCCTTTATTAGAGAATTAGTTAAAATGCCCTAGAATAAAGCTATTAATATTTCTAAAGATACTAAGATAAATAAAGAGTTAGATACTTTAATAGATAATAAATTTAATAAAGGTAGTATAGAAGTCGCTATTAGTAAAGTAAGTTAAGACAGTAATATATAAGAGTAATACTAATTGTTCTACTTCTTAAAGATTTATTATTTAAGTAAGTATATTAACTAATTAAGTTAGAAAACTAAACTTTTATTTAAAAAACAAATAAAGCTTAAACGTTAACAACTTATAAAACTTAAGAATAATATTCTAATATAATAGAACTTAATTTATAATATAATTCTTTAAGTAATATAGCTTTGCGCCTCTTTAAAAAGCTAGCTTAAAGAGTTAATTTTAAAAGATAAAAGTCTTAAGAAATATATAATAATAAGCTCTAATTAGAAGAAGTTAGAATATTTCTATTTTATCCTTTAACCTTTTGCTAAGTTAACTATACTTTTAGGAAATAGTAAAGATACTATAATTAACTATACTTAGTATATTTATAATACTTTATTTAATTACTTTAAATTAGTTAATACTACTCTTAGAAGAAAAGATTAAGAGTCTTATCTATAGATTTATAATTTCCTATAAGTAATTAAAACTAGCTATATAAAGTTAATAGAATACTATACTAAGACTAGTACTTTAGTAGAGGCAGTCTATACTATAGTATTAATATTAGACCTTTCTTAAAAGCTTAATTCTTTTTCTAGCTTGTCCTAGGATTAAAGCTACTAGGGTAAATATAAAAAAGTCTTTCTATAGCACTAGGGTATAGATTATTAGGATTATTCGACTATATAAGACGCAACAGCTACCCCTATGCCCCTTTCCCTGCAATTGCTTTATATACTTTTTAGGTCTTTAGAAAGTAGCAGGACAAGGCGCTCTAAAGTATTAAACAAAGCTAAGTAGTATCTAGTAATTCTAATAACTATAAAAGATTAAGAGAATATAGTATTAAAATTATAGCTAGCTTTAGAGAAATCTTTTCTAACTATTGCTTAAATAGCTAGAGATTTCCTAGTAGTTCTAGGTAAGTACTTAAGAGTAACGCAAAACAGTAACAGAAAAGGCTAATAGTATATTAATTAAAGCTACTAGTACTAGCGTTAAGCGAATTTTTAATATTACTTATAATGTTTATAACTATTAAAGAGCTTAGTTAGACATAGAAACTATTAAAGAAACTATAATTATAAAGTACTTTAATTATAATTCCTAGAAACTAAACCCTAACTAGAAGTGTCTTAATTACGTTTTTAGGGCTTCTAATCCTAATAAGAAAATCAAAGATTCTAAGAGAGGAATTATAGATTCTTTAGTAATTTCTAATAACAAAGAGAGAGAAGATCTTAATATACCTATTCGAATAATAGGAAAAAGGAAAAGAAAGCAGAGTTAGATAATATAAACTTAAGTATATAATATATCCTAGAAGAGAACGCGTTACTAAGCTATAATTTAGAGCTAAAGTAATATAATTAAAGTCAAAGACTATACTAAGAGTAAAGGTAATAAGTTAGTTAGTAAAGATATATAGGATCTTTAAGAATATATAATATTTGTTATTTAGAATTATTTTGTATTACTTTTATATATTACTCTTATATATTACTATTAACTCTTAATAACTAGTTTTCTTTTCTTATTTATAAATAACTTCTCTAGTATTACTTTCTAGTACTAGTTAGCGTTACTCTTATCTGTTATAGTCTAGTCTTTTATAGACTAGACTAGACTATAGTCCTTTACTTAGCAGTCTAGTCTTAAGGTTCTAGGACTAGACTATACGCAGTCCTGTCTTAGATTTTAGTAAAGACTATTGTATAGTCTGGTCTAAGAACCTTGGGACTAGACTATATATAGTCTAGTCCTAAATTCTGCTAGGGACTATTTAATAGTCTAGTCCTATAATTTCGGGACCGGACTATACGTAGTCCTGTCCTAGATTTTGGTAGGGACTGCTATATAGTCCGGTCCTAAAATTACAGGACTAGACCGCTGACTAAGGACTGCCGTCCAGTCCAGTCTGCAGTCCGCAGTCCAGTCCGGCCAGTCTACCCTTAAGATATGTTTTAATTGTGTTTACGATTTCTAAAGGGCACTCTGCAAAGATTCGGAGCTAATTAGCACGTAGTTCTAACTAGTTAAGAATATAAAGGCAAAATATAGAGTATTAGACTATAACTTCTATAACTTTAACAAAACCGGCTTTATAATAGGTATAATTTGCCCTATAATAGTTGTTACCTATATAGATTAATATAGCAGAGGCAAGGCAGTTTAGCTAGGGAATCGGGAATAGGCTATAGCAATTGCTTATATTAATAGCAAGGGCTAGAGTATTCCTCTATTCCTAGTAGTTTAAGGCAAGAACTACCTTGCTAACTAGTATACTAACAGCGGCCTCCTACCCGACTAGGTTATTAAACCGACTAGTAATAGGTAAACAAATAATAAGATAGGTCTAGAATAGTTAAAATACTTTAATAAACATACTACTGCTTACGCAAAGGGGCTATATTAAATACTAGTATTAGATAGGCATAAGAGTTACAAATTGGCTAAGTTCTAAGAGTACTACAAGATATATAATATTATAACTCTTAGACTACTTTTCTATTTGTTTTATTTAACCTAACTACTTAATGTTAGGTGTTTTAGTGTCTTAAAGCAGGCGTATAGTCGGCAAATCGAGACGTTTATTAAAGCTTATATTAACTATATTACGAAGGTAGAGTTCTTTCTAGCTTTTATAGTAGCATATAAAGAGTCAATAATAGCTAACAACTGTTGGGCTAGATTCTATAGAGCTGGCCTAGTGCCCTTTGACCCAGAAGTAGTAATTTTAAAGCTTAACGTAAAGTTATAGACTCTAACTCCCTCTAGACTGTCTACTGCTAACAGTGCCCCTTAGGTCTCCTAAACCCCCTCTAACCCTACCGAAGCTTTTTTATAAATAACTCTTGTTTAGAATCGGATCTCCTGTTACTAGGAAAGCTCGCTAACTCTATTGTTTAAGACAGTAAAAGCGTTAGCAAAGGGTATAGAGCGACTAGCCTATAAGAACATAATCCTGTCTGCTAAGGTACGTACCCTTTGAGTAGCTAATAAAGCCCTTAGCAAACGCCGTAGGGCTAAAAAAGCTTATGTCCGTCAAGGGGGTACACTTACTATAGAGGATACACAGGATATAATTGCGCAGAAGGATATAGATAAGCAGGTTCGACGCAACGTACGTGCGGCGGGGGATAGTTGAGGAGAGGGGCAACTGTCTGGGCGACGGTGTAGGACTTACGGAAAAGCTAGTTATAATACGCGAACCTGTTAAGAAGATATAGATATATCTAGTGTATTAGATTCTACTTAGATCTAGTTAATTTAATATATTATAGTTGATTTATTAATATTTAAAGTTTAATGCCAAGGAAAATTGATTCGGGTACTGATATGATCCGGGTCCTGATAAACCACGTTACTTAAATTGGAATAATTATAATTAGTCCTAGGAGTTTTCCAACTCCCGTGACCTGCAAGACTACCTCGGCTCCTAGCGGCTCGCGCGTCCTAGGATACTATAATAGTAACATAGAATGGGAAAATGTATCCCTGACGCTAGTAACTCTTAAGTTAAACTCGCTCCCCCGCAATAGCAAGATCAAACAAAATACCACCTCCATAGAGCTGCTCGGAGATAGCTGGCCGGAGGTGGGGCCGTCTGAATTTATTGCTCGGTTAATGTTAATAGTATCTTAGGTCCTCTCTCAGTCTGCTGTGTTTATATAAGAATGCTGTCACTAGTTGCTATTTCCAATATTCTATCACTAGGAGCTCAATTCCTGCCTTGAGAATTTGCTGTAAAATCAGGATGTTTGTTATATTTGGCAATCTGAATTTAATCCCCGGCCAATATGATGTAGTAAGTAGCCATGCGATAACCAAAGCGCGATTACATACAAATTTTCTCATCTGAATCTTCACAGTGGCAAGCCGCATATCGCGACTTGGAGAAACATGTCATTGTCCAGGAACGGGAATCTACCCTGGCATACTATTTTGGAGTACCTGAAGAGTATGGTCGCGACATGTCCAACTCGCCTCAAATGATTGCCTACGAGGCATACAGGGTGCGCGACGATCTTTACAAGACACACTTCGAATCAAAAGCCATGGGAGAGTTCTTGCCTAAGATTTTCGCCACCATGACCACTGGGCTGGATCTCACGCACTTCGAGGATACAGCTGGGTATGAAGACAAAACAGTTAACATGAAGGAATGCGGTATATTCTATATCACGCGCATTACCGCGAAATCCGGGAAGCGTGAAGAGCTATTAGAGAAGCTGGCAACGCTGGCAAAGTGGGTGGAGGAGAATGAGGACGATACTTATACGTTTCTGGTTCTGAAGTCGCTGGATAATGATGACCAGATCAGGATATGGGAAAGGTATGCCACTCGAAAGGCCCTCGAGGTCCACATGTCGTGCAAGGAGGTCTTGGATTTTTTCATCTCCTCAAAGGATGCTATTGGCAGCTCGGAGGGCCGGGGGTATATCCCAAATGGTGCTGGTTGGCTGCATAGGTAATCGAAGAAGAAGATGAAGAGAGTATATAGTCAACTGGCTCACTGGTTATTACGTAATAAATTCAATTACAAACTGGATGATATATCTTCAAAAATGTTGAGTTAGGGGAACGGAATAGACCTGGCGCCTGGCTGGGCTAATTCGTTGGCCGGACGAAAATGCGGGGTAGCGTGCGGGGTGCTCTCGGTTACGAGACTTTCCTCGGCGACTGTTCTCCGACATCTTATAGTTCCTTTCAGCCCCAATACCGCCATAATGACATCTTACAACATTTTTTGTGGCTCTAAGGATTGATGTGATGCATGTGCAAGTGCAACTTTGGGCAACGCATCCTTACCTGTCAAAGAAAATAGCTTCCCAACCTAAGTTATGAAGGACAGGAGCGAAACTATTGAGGGTGCTGATCTACCTTCACCTTTGTCACCACAGCCATTATGGCACTTGGGATCAATGGTAGCTTGGGAGGACCCGCAAGAACCATCATCGAAAGATCATCGACGCCCACCAAGAGTAACAAAAGCGAAGACCCCCAAGCGGCCCCTACCAACGCTGGCGTGCCATAACTGCCGAACCAAAAAAGTTAAAGTAGGTATAATTGATTCCTTTATCACATATATTTTGAGATAATGGGTGGTACTGATTATTTGGGTCTCATATCTAGTGCCAACTCGAAGATGGCGGCTGCAGAAGGTGCGTCAAATTTTCCCTGGAATGTTCAGTGCCTATCGACGATGAGCGGAGGCAGCCATGCTCCAAAAGGGTCATTCGAGACCTGCAAGAGCAAATTAAAGAGCTGAAGAGCTCTCTCATTGTGGCTCAGGAGGCCATCCGAAGCCATACAAAGGAACGAGATTTTCGGCCTGCCTCGCCTCCTCTGTGTAATACCAGTGACTGTCAATCTCAAGAAAAGGCGGCGACAACAACGATCAGTGTGTCAGAGCAATCACAACAAAACAATCCTCTAAGCATGCTTGCACGGCTCTGCGGAGGCCAATGGCAACTCAATCGAGACGCAGCAGGGCAGCTACGCTGCTTTGGCCCGACATCAAGTTTGCATGTCACAGAGAGCGTCTCGTCCTCGATCCTAAATTGGGGCAATATTGATGGGACACGGGTTTCTCATTGGCAGACTCTCATACCAACAGACCTACAGCATGACTTGTTGGATCTGTATTGGACGTACCAACATCCGGTGCTTCAGGTCGTACACAAGAAAGCGTTCTTAGACGGGATGATGAGCCGTCAGACGCCTTATTTCAGCGAGTTGTTGCTCTGTTGTATCTTTGCTTGTGCGGCCAGGATGTCAGATCGACCTGAGGTGCAGGCTCTGGTCTTTCTGCCTGATGATGCTGGGGATGATGAAGTGCCATTTTTGGCGACGACTGTGACTACTCTCCTCGATTTGGAGCTTAGAAGACCGGGTATTACAACTGTGCAGTCGTTGCTTTTACTGAGCGTGATGGATTGTGCCCGGTCTAATGATACCAAAGGGTGGCTATATGCTGGCAAGAATTCTTTCCATACTTTAACTTTTGGATAGATTTCTGACAATTGTGCAGGTGACGCTTGCCGGCTGGCCTACGATCTTGGCTTACATCGAGATTTTCAGCATCTTAGATCAGATCTTCTTTCTCAGCATGATTTAGAAATCCGCCAAAGAGTGTTCTGGGCTTGTTTTGTTTTTGACAGGTATCTTTTTCTCCATATGTTTTGACAAGAGAAGCCTAACGTCATATAGGCTCTGGGGTTTATATCTTGGGCGACCACACTGCATAAGATTACATGACGTGACAGTTCCACGGCTCAAATCTAGCCAAACGGACTTGGATCCTGACCATCAAATGGCTGCAGCGTGGACTAACTTACTTGAGATAGTAGGCAAGATATCAGAGATTCTGTCCGTCAGTTGATATAGTTGATGGATAATTGGCTAACTGCTGACAGGAATGGCACCGACTGGCTCTCAGGCCAAATCACTGAGCTTGATACAGAGCTAAAAGATTGGCTTATCAGCCTCCCACCTTCTCTTCAATATCATCCAAGCGCCCCTCCCACCGTGCATATTCTACAGTAAGCCGTTCTACTACCGACTCCACGCAGCAATCCCAGATATTTTCTCTAATACTCATATAGCATGCAACATTGCTCCGCCATCATTCTCCTTCACCGACCCGCTGCCAATTTCGGCACTGCGAGCACTAATACTATGGCAAGCAGCAATGTCAAAGCCGCACGAAAGACTTGCGTAGCCAAAGCTTGCCAAACAGCGCACATCCTTCAAGACTACCAGACTCATCACGGGTCCGCCTCGACCATGTCTGGTGTAGCATTACACACTATTGCAATTGCCGCGACAACGCTGATTGCAAATATTGTTGAGAGTAGAGCTGCAGGAAATTTTGTGACTGAGAGCTCTTCAGAGAGTCAAATTATATGCCTAAAGCAATGCATGAGGGCCTTGACTCAACTTGAGAAGAGCTACTTAGTCACGCGCCGCGTGCGGAAAATCATACAGTTGGTTATCCGTCTATTGAATTTGGATTTGGGCAAGCAACTAGCCTTGCCATTTGTGACACCACCCTCCATACCTCTTATCCCTGAGATGGAAATACAGCGGGAAGCCGGGGCAACACAGGTGTTGTCGCCTCATTTTAGCGCGAGTGAAAACCAGGGCGTTTTGCCCACGGAGCTTTGGGATTGTCCTGAGGCTACTAGCCCGTTCATGGTTGAAGACTTTCTCTTTTCAACGGCGACACAATTTGATTTTTTGCCGTTCTATGAGTCGTGCTATGGAAAGAGCTGAGGAAGGTGGCTGGGTTTGGTAGTTTACTAAAATATGTACATCATATAATTTCTATATTCTCAACACTTATACCCAGAGAATTATACAAATGGATAAATGCCATTAGGAGGAACAATAGGGTTAGAAATAAGTATTATCAGACACAGTTATATCTTCCCTGCAGGTCGCTCGAGAGAATTGCTTATACTAATGTATTATTTCTCTCCTTGCCTTACCTTATTTGCTTCTAACTCATCATACCTATAATTCCCCCATCAATCTGGATGTCATTCCCTGTAACGTACGAGCTAGCTTCGGACATCAGATAGACCATAGCAGCGTTTAGCTCATAAGGTTTGGCAATCCTTCTCAACATATTCGAGCTCTCGAACTGTTTTCTATTTCCTGGGTTCTCCTTCATGTTCTCTTCAAGCATATCAGTCAGCATGGTACTGGTCATTTGTGAGCCTTGTGATTAAGCGTTTTGCGGGAAGATTTTACCCTGGACTTATGCTATTGCATCGAATTTTGTGCACTGCCAGTTCACCTGCCACCTGCTTCACAAGACCTCGAACAGCCCATTTTGAGGCAATATATGCACTACATGTCTGTGGAAACATAGCTTTATGAGCTGCGACCGAAGCAATGCATACAATATTGCCGCCTCTTCCTTGGTTAATCATGTGGGCTGCACATAGCTGGACGGTAGCGAAGACTCCAGTAAGCTGAACGACAATGAATCAGCTCCACTTCGTCGATTTTCATATTTTACTTGTATAGTGACTTACATTAACATCTATTGTATTAGTGAATTCTTTAAGACTGTGCTCCATAAAAGGTTTATCTTTCATAACGCCAGCAGCTGGAATACTAGTGAAAGAGTCAAGTCTGCCATCTTGATAGAAGAATGAGAATATCTAGCACTCACCAGCCATCGATACTTCCGAAATCTTTGGCTATCAGGTCAATAGTCTCCCTCAACTGCTCAAAGTCACAGACATTTGCTCTTAGATTTGCTGTCAGTTTCAATTTTCATAAAAAAAAAAGGTCATGATCGGCTCACTGGTAGTACTTTGCCTTCCCTCCATAAGATACTAGGTTACCAAACTCCTCGTGAGGCTCCTCATTAATGTCAATGCACGCAATATGAGCCCCTACTTGGGCAAGAGCAATGGCAAAGTTCAACCCCAATCCTCGCGCTCCTCCAGTGATAACAACTACTTTATTTTTCAGGGAAAATTGGTCGAGTACGGATGGGTATTTGAGGGCGTCATTGTAAGTTGTCATTATATTCCAGGGTATGAAATTATACACTATTTATGTTTCTAGAGTCTCGATAGCATAAAAAATTAATGATAGTTCAGAAGTGGGCAAGAAATGGCGAGGCTTTCACTTTTGTTTCATTCTGTTTTGGGGATGCGGGGTTCGTTTTCCGAGTACCCCACCGATTTATAGCTTCCCCACTCCTTGGGCCGGACTAGCTTTAGTCACTCAAATATTTTGTTTGCCTTTCATATATAATATTTTCAATTTTAAAAATAAGCTGATTAATAAGTGGGATTCGTAATAGGTACCTGAAATAGAGTTTTTTGAAGGCTTTTTGGTGACTATGTCTTAGACTAGTCTGGGCCTGGCAACTCCTACAAAGGCAATCTGTAAGATATGGAATGAAAGAAGATGTTGCTTGGTGATAAATCTCATTTGAACATAAAAGGCTAGTTTTGATTATTCATTCTTATATTCGATTTATGAATTCTCGCTCTAAAACTTTGCTTTTGTTACCTGATTCCGGAGAAATCTTACGAAATACCCAGTTTGAACGTGTGGGAAAGAAGCTTTAGTTATATTTGATTATTTACAAATCGATCAAATTATGGCAATTGAAGGCTTCGGATGAAGTTAGAAACCTCTTGCAAATATTGCCTGGCTTCTTTGAGCTGACAAAAGAAGTAAAAGCCGTGAGGGAGGCCGGGATAAACCTTCACAGTCGTTCGAACGCCAGCTCGGATGAGTTTGTCTGCATATGCAAAACCTTCATCTCTCAGAGGGTCAGCTCCAGCAATTTGAACAACTGATTTCGAAGTTAGAGCTGAACTTAGCAATAAGTGACTGTATAGTAGGTGTCACTTACGTGCTGGTGGCAGGCCAGATAAGTCCTCCGCTATAAGAGGGGAAGCGTACACCTCTGGCTCAGCATTTGGTAGGTATTGCTCCCAAAACCACATCATTCTGGATTGATTAACTACGCTCGCCGAGGCATTTTGCTGGAAGCTGCCATATTCGAATTCGTCTCTCGGGAAGTGATTCGGGTGACAAGTCACTGGTATGTTCAGAACTTGGCCTATCACACCTGTTACTTGCTCATTGAGAGCTTTTTGAGCCAGAGCCGCAGCCTAGAACATGTCAGAGGCTGCTTCACTGTAAGCTTTTTATTGCCATTCGTTATTTACAATATTTGCTCCAGAACTTCCACCGCTTAAGATAATGGTTTCTGGGTTTATACCCAAAGTTGAGGAGTTTGATTTGCACTGGAGCCATTATCAACTAATACTCGCCAACACGTTTAAGAAAGCACTTACCCATTGTAACACATCAAAGCTGTCATTAACAGCGTAGGGGAACTTATAACTAGGTGCCATTCGATAGTTAACACTCACAACTACGGCTTTATGCATTGCAGCCACCATTCGATTTTGCCCTTCCTCTGTGGTGGAGTTACCGACCGTCCATCCTGAGAGATCAATATCAGCGCTCTATCAACTTTTGCAGATCTAAGGAAAAGCAAACCTCCTCCATGGGTGTTAAAGTTGAGCAGGGCGTTTGAAACAGGTGTGATTGATTTGTATATACAAATATCAACCATGGCTCCGTCCCTTACTGGAACTTTCATGTGTTCAACCACAATATCCTTGCCAATCACGGGGGTATCCTCTAACAGAGCTGGAGGTGCTACTCTCCATGCTTCTACAAATTCTTCCATTGGAAGCGCCCAAAGTGTATTGAAAGCTTTGTCAGTGGAATCTTTGATCATTTCATAATCAGGGTTGAGAGCAGAGAGATGTCCATATCGTGGTTTAGGTTTTACAGCACCATTTTCTATCGCTTTGACGATTACCATCTCTGAAACTTCGAGAAAACAGCTATAATGGAAGCTTCCATTTGATTCCGGCCCTCGTTTGGCTAGGATAAGTCTAAAGGGTTTTCATACGCCCGTTGCAAGCTGGATCCAGTGGGATACAAAGTGAACCTAAATTGAGATTATTTTCATATTAGATGGCAGGATGCAGAATGATAAACACAAGGCGTAGTTTAATTGGAGTCTATAGAGAGAAGTATTATTTTGGGGTCGGAGGGCTATGACCGATTTCAAAGCTACCTATCCAGAGGGCACGCAAGCGCGGAGAATGGTCGCCGCGATAGCATCACGTCAATAAATTACGCTGTATGATGAATTTCGCCAGGCATAATGCTTGAGAGCTGACACGGTATGGCCTTGTTTCTTCATTTTCTCAGCCGGCCAGACCCCATATACTTCGTGAAAAATCTGTTTCACGTAAAGGCTGTTTCTCTTTGTCAATTGTCATCTTAAAATATTTTCCAACTACAAAACTTTAAGCCTTTTACCATGACCCTTTCGATGGATACCATTTCTATTTCCAGTAAGCTGGGAGACGGCAGCGTCAGCGTCAGTACTGTCGCAGAACACAAGTCTAGCAATGAGATTCTTCAGCACAATAGCTCCAGTGGCACTGGTGGACTTTCAAGTACAAACGACCGCAAATCTGCAGTTTCTAGTGTTTTATCTCTTGATAACTCCCAGCACACGAACAATTGGATTCCAATGGCTAATCGAGTTCTCTGGGAGCCTGAAAAGAGAGTCAAAGTCATCACTATCGGATGCGGCTTCAGTGGGTTGACGCTAGCACAAAAGATCCAGCATAAATACAAACTAGATCACGAAATTGAGCATGTCATTTACGAAAAGAATGCTCAGATCGGCGGCACATGGTTTGAAGTAAGTCAAATCCGTCTGGCGCCCCGAAAATCTATCGCGTAGCTAAATTCTAGGCTCAAGAATCGATACCCTGGTGTTATGTGCGACGTTCCAGCCCATATCTATACTCTTCTCGATATACCGAATACAGAATGGCCGGCATTTTATGCCACAGGCGGGGAAATTCAAGAATACCTTACAAAAATAACCAAAGAATATAATCTTGATCGTGATGTTGTTTATGGCTCCACTGTTACCTCTGCAATCTGGAGCGAGGAGGATGGCCTCTGGCACGTGGAAGTCAGGCAGGCTGATAGGACAATCAAAGATTCCTGCCAAATCCTGATAAATGCGTCCGGTTTTCTTAATGCTTGGTCATGGCCCGATATTAAAGGGCTGTCCAGCTTCAAGGGTCATATTTCACATTCAGCTGACTACCAAGGTTGGGCTAAGAAGATGAGTTTCGAAGGAAAGCGAGTAGCAGTCATCGGAAATGGATCTTCTGCAATCCAGATTGTGCCAGAGTTGGCCAAAGTAGCTTCCCACTTGACGAATATCATTCGATCACCGACATGGATATCCGCCCCGTTTGTGGAAGATCTCTCCGGTGCCCCTGGGACCAATCCAGCGTATACAGAAGAACAGAAGGATGGTTTCCGGAAGGACTCCACGGCTCATTTGAAGTATCGCCATGAACTAGCGCATGCCTTTAATCATTTTTACGAGGCCCTAATTGAGGATTCCCCTGCAAACAAGGAGGCCATGGCACGCACCAAGCTTCTTATGGAAGAGAGACTCAAAGGCCATCCTGAAATTCAAAAGCAACTTATTCCCGGCTGGAGTCTCGGTTGTCGACGGCTGACGCCCGGAAATGGGTATTTAGAAGCACTTACTTCTGAAAACACAGATCTACTTGCTGGTCATATCGATGAAATCACAGAAACTGGAATTCGCATGAAGGATGGTTCTTTTCGAGAGTTTGACGCAATTGTTTGCGCGTATGTGATTAAAATATCTCAAAAAGGTTTAATAAATATAACTAACACGAGTACCAGGACAGGCTTTGATGTTTCATTCAAGCCAAGGTGGACACAGCTGGGTCGCAACTGTCGCTCGCTCGCTCAGGATTGGGCGACAGATCCCGAAGGGTATTTCTCGCTTTGCGTCAGTGGCCAACCCAATTACTTCATCTTTAATGGACCCTGTGGGCCTGTTGGACATGGTAGTCTGTCGTCCGCTATTGACTGGGAAGCGGAGTATATGCTAAAGTGGATCGTCAAGGTCGCCAGGGAGGGCATTAAGTAAGCTTTACGGTCCCTACATATTACGAGTTGCTAATGGGCAAGGTCCTTTGATGTTAAGGAAGACGTTCAGAATGAGTGGAACACCTACGGAGACGAGATTCTAAAACGAACCGTGTGGAGAAGCGGCTGCAAAAGCTGGTACAAGAACAGTGTAGGGCGGATCTTCGCCCTATATCCTGGCTCAATTCTTCACTTCAAGGATTTGATTGAGAATATCCGAGGCGAGGATTTTGCTATCACGTATAATAATAAGAAGGTACATGCTACAAGCACTCGACAATCCTCTCATTGTCTTATGTTGATAATACTGACTATTTGAGTACAGAATCGGTGGGCGTTTTGCGGAAATGGGTTTACAAAGCTGGAGGTTGAGGGAGGAGATCTAGCGTACTATTTAAAATGATATCGTGGGCTTTATTTTAGAGGTTTTATTTGCTTCATATTTGATTTGAAACGGTTATTACTTCTTTTGTCGCGCTTGCCACATTACAGAACTCTTTCTTAAGTATCTTACAAATGAAGTTTGAATATTAGAATTGTCGCGGAATCACAGCTATTCAGCGTTTTCCTGATTGGTTACAGATCACGTGATGATTCGCCCATTTATAAACCTGTTTTTCAGGCTATATAAATTATCAGTGGGGCATATGGCTAGCATAAGCGACTAAATTGAATAATTTAACTTATCAGCTCGGCTGACTTATTCTACAGTGGCAGCAAGCAGGGAAATCCTTACAAAATAGTGACCCCATCTGTGGCCTTAGGCACCAATAGAACCCGTACTCAGTTACAGCTATTACAACTCTTCTTTCTTTAGAATTAAATCATTACAATTTATCCCATTCACTTCTCAAATCGTTTGGGCTACCATTTTCATGCTCTAGTACACTAAACGTGATAAGAATATGATTTAATACTTCAGAGGTGACGCAGTTAAGATGCTATTATTTAGACTCAAACTCTCATCACAAAAGATTTGAGCGAAATCCACAAATGGCGTGCCACATGGCGCTCAAAATTACCGACACCCAGCAGCTCTCGAGATATCTCAGTGATTTCTTAAATAAAATGCTGTGTTGAATGCATTAAATTTACAGAATGGCTATCAAATTGGCATGAGAGCTCACACCACCTACACCAGTCAGTAAATGGTTTCGAATGCTAGCGGAACTTGTTCCCTTTGTACTTACGATGAACATTAGCTGGTGCGCTGGTGACAAAACACCACCATCTTTTCTCTGATCTGCACACCTGTGCAAGCTTCTCGAGATCTATCATCTCGCCGATGGGAACACCCCAGCAGGCCAGTAAGTATTCGTGGAGATGGTATCCTGAGAATATATCAATAGCCCGATAAATGCAATTCCATAGATAAGATCTTATTGACCAAAATCGAAAAAATAAGGGGAATAGTACTCACTCTCTTTTGTTGGCCAAGCTTCAAAGCTAGGCATGTCCCCTCCGACGGCCGAGAAATAGCAGTCATGTAGCCAGTCTACTATCTCATCTTCCTGACTCAATCCTGCATATTGACTTGGGTCATCTGGACCCATGAAGTGTTTTCTTCTGGCGCCTATTTCTCTCTCTGCTGGTGATTTCTTATAATAAGCATCCGTCCATCCTCCTCTCACTAGTAGGATATCACCAGGTTTCACATCGCCTCCTTGTGAGTCTGGTCGAATATCTATTCCTTGGGCTTTACCACATGCTGTGAGATCAGCGAAGGAGAAGCGGTAGTACGTCCAAGGGTCATACAACTTGCCGCTAGCCTGCGCATAACTATAGAAGTCAAGGAAAAGGGCCCGCCCAACAATTCCATGCTCAGCCCAGTGATGCATGCTGCATTTATCATTGGAGTTTGGTCCCAAAATGTCTTCATCGTGGGTCTTAAGCTCATAATTAATGCAAGCTTCTAAAACCTTCCAAAAACAGATAAGCAGAACCACTTACATTGTTGTAAAATGTTCCACTGGGAATGTGTGCAAAATGGCGGAAACCATCCCATTGTGTTCCACTTTGGGTATTCAAAGTATAAAGATCATCATAGGCAATACCGGGGTGGAGCACTTTGATCTCATGCTTGAATTCTTCCCGATTAAAAGAGGGTATTTTCGGGATATCGAGTGGAAGGCTGAAGACGTCAGATTAGGAACACGAATAAAGAATTAACAACAAAATACTTAAGAGGAACAACCTTTCCCCGCACGATAGCGGTGGCGGCTTCTCGAACGCGAGCCTCAGTTTGAAGATTTAATCGGCCTTTCTAACTTCATATCAGTCGTTAAATTCATCGAAAAAGTGTCATAGTCAAGTTACAAAATCATCAGGACCCCAAAACCAAGCTCTAGGCAATCAACACTTAGCCTTTCATATATTTTATTGCCCTGAGAAAAAAACTCACGCTCCATCTGGAGTCCCAGGAACTTGCGGCAGCTCTTTCCGTCTAGGAAAAGTTTTCGCATTGGGATCATAACGAAATTCGTTTTTGACAGGCCCACAGTTCGGAAAAGTCGACATTTTCGATTTTTGGAGATTACTTTATTATAGAGGACAGACCTCAATCACAATTCTGAATAATTTTCTACATAAAACCACTGGAGGGTTCAGACTCTATATTGTAAGATTTAGCTATCGGGATTGACTCCAAGCTCTAAGTTCCCTTTCCCCACAGGGGCTCGCTTCTCCGCGGTCAGCCCTGGAGCGGAGTTCGAAAACCGAGATAAAGGATAATTAACAGAGAGTCTAGCTTCGGCTTAAAACGGTCTGGATTTATCTCACACCAGGGCTGGTGACGTGAAGTCCGTCGGTGCCCTGAGCCACCCATAATTTGAATGCTATATATTTATACTTTCTACTGTAACTATAATATTCGCGTATTATACAAGTGAGACTAGGAAACAACGGTCGCTCTAATTGATTTTAGACATACACCACCTCTCTGGTCAGAAAATGACGTAATGAAGTCCAGTTTCAATGCTGGATTCGATAAGACCAAATTAGTTCATGCGTATATTTTTGCCTGATAATCGATAGTCGTTTAAATACGGGATAAATGCCTTTCGATTAAGGTTTGAAAGGCTTTGGAGGCAGCCGATGTAGTTCTAGAGATAGGCTGGAAAACCTTGAGCTTCTATTAGAGTATTTGGGTTTGTTGAACTGCTATATGAAGTTAGTTAGCTTCATTGCAGAGTGTTCAAAGACAAGAATCTTTATTTCTATTATAATTATTATGCTTACTCTCAGTTGCGACGTCGATCACATGCCACCGTCGCCCAGATGAGTTTTGTATACTAATTCAAATGGAACCCAAGGGATCTTAAAACGTCATGTCCTTCAACAATTCCAAAATTTAATCTGAGGCTTAGACTTGCTCTTCAGTTCCTTCCTCATGGACCGTCATTTCGATTATCTTTTCATCTATGGCACCATCCCTAGTCAAATCCTTCTGATAAACGGCAACCATTTCCTCATCCTTTTTATAAAATTAGAATGGTTCTTTACTTTTGCTGTCAATGAACATATGGATCGTGCTGTGCTTACCCCGAACAATTTTGCAACCTCCTCCAAAGGAACTCTCCTAGTGTCGGGGAAGGAGACTAAAATGGATACTATGCCTACCGCAGTCAGGCAAATGAGAGGAAGATAGTATTTCCAGCCGATGTTTCTATAAAAAAAAATCCTACAGTCAACGTTCCATGACTACGTGCACTTAGGCTTGGGATAGGCTTACTTGAAAGCAGTTGGTGCAGGTGACGTCCAAAGGATATTTGCTGCTGCATGCGTCGCAAGAGCCAAATTGACGCCCTTTGATCGCAGGTGATTGGGATAGATCTCGGTTACATATATGAACATAGACCCATCACAAAAGATACCGTAGCACACCGCAAAGAAGAACACAGCGAAGGTAGCCGCTTTTAAGGCCGCGGTGTTTGGCGGGTCTGCATGAAGGAACTCAGCGATTAAGGAAGCCTCTATAACAAGGCATACGAGGCACCCAAAGAGACCAATCGGCATATACCGATTTCGAGGTAGCAGATCAATAGTAAACTGTGATATGAAGTTGGCGCCGAAATTGAGAGTCAACCATCCTGCGGAATAGAGAATTTGTAGTTGGGGACCGTATCCTAAAATTCCGTATACTGTTGAAGAGTAATCTAGTAAAACTATTAGTTTTCTAGAAATAAGTTTTTGGGTTTAAATGGAAATGGCTAGAACATACTGACGATTATCAAAGCCCCAGAACATTGGGTAAAAAAGATCCAAAGTGTACCAGTGACCAGACGCCTGCGATATGGAGCATGTGTGAGCATAGAGAAATAGGACGATTGGAATTGAGAATCAAGCTCGAATTGTTTCTTGATCTGCACGAACTCTGCTTTGGCGAATAGGTCGTCTGATTCCTCTGGGCGAGTCCGGAGGCGGCTCAGGATTAACCACGCTTCATCTTGTCGATCTTGTGATACTAACCATCTTGGAGACTCGGGGAGCCATTTTAGACCACACAAAAGGATTGTAGCGGGAACGATTTGAAACGCTGAGTTATGGTCAGCTCGAAAAATATTCAACACGGAAGATGATCCTTACAAAGTGGTGGCCGCCACTCGTTGCCATTCCCCTTGTAAAAGAAGAAGCCATAACCGACCCACGATGCTGTCATGTACCCGAAGGTATTCCAGACTGCGACTTGATCGACTAGCCATCCTCGCGCCTGTGGGGGTGCCAGCTCTGCGATATAGAGCGGCACACAGGCGAGTAACATATAAGCACTATAGAGGTCAGCAGGCTTTTGACATGTCTATTTTTTCGCGTCACCACTCACCCCATTCCGTTTAAAAAACGGAAGGCGATAAACATGGAAACATTGACTGATCCAGTCAAACAAGCAGCGCTGATAATTAGGAGGACTGATCCTAATGCGAGAGCGGATTTCCGGCCCCACCGATCTGCCATATAGCTTCCAAGGAGGCACCCGAAAATCCCCCCGCCGAAAAATAGGGCTCCAATGGCACCTAGTAGTTGTGTTGCATTCGAAGCAGTGTCTAAACCCATATAATGAAGAAATGAGGGCTGGCCGAGGGTGCTTCCGATAATGGATCCGCTATAGCCATATGCCAACGTCCCAAGGCTACTAAAACAGACACAAGCAATATTGTAGTTGGTCCAGTGACGACGAGTTAAAATATCACTGTCGGGCAAGCCAGCTGGCTGGGAAGTGAGATCCGCCATAGCTGGAGAAAATAAAATTTGATGTTTAAAAGACGTCCACTCGTTAACAATCTGGTTACATCATACCGATATATCCGAGTCTCTGAGGGATCGTCAACCGGATGTTTATATAATGGTATAAATGTCACTTTCATGAGTAAAGAGCAATTTGAGCTCTTCGTCTCTTGAATGAAGCCCCGGAGACCGATTGCCGTACCCATTGCCGATACAGGAACGCCACGTTACCCCGCAAAAGCCACAATCCTTGTTAGTTGGGTACAAGGAAAACCACGTGGGTTGGAGAATATGTCACCGAGCTGATGGGCTCTGGTAACCAATGGCTGGCGCAGATAAGTATGACTTGTCTTTCTGTCGGCCACCTATGCCCGGATATCGCGATAGCTTATCTCACCGCTTATGTTGTGTTTCACCTTCACCCTCTTTGAATGCAGGTACCATATTGGCTCCTTCTTCAACTTAGAACTGTTACAGCTTAACTTTATTCTACCACTAGTCCTGAGTCATCTGGCGATATGATGGCAACAAACGGACAGATGAAGGCTGCTCAATTTAACCCTAACACCTTGAGTATCAATGTCAACATTATACCTATTCCAGAACCTAAGGACGATGAGATTCTTATTAGGACAATTGCGGCGGGGCTATGTCACTCAGATCTGGTAGGAACCTATAACCAGTAACAAATTAATTAAGCTGACGGCTAAATTGATGCTTATCGACGGTTCTACTCCTGTTATTCCAACGAAAATAGTCACAATTGGCCATGAAGCAGTTGGTGAAATTGTGAGCTTCGGGAGCCAAGTGGTTGGATTTGGGAAAGGAGATGTAATCGGTTTCATCAACGCCTATCACGCTTGCTGGAAATGTTCCGGGTGTGCTGTTCACTATCTCTTTTGCGAGGCCGGAACCATGCAAATGCAGGGCTACTCGCTCAATTGTTTTATGCAGGAGTACTGCACGATTGATTATAAGACAGCAACTATACTGCCTGCAGGCATGGACGCTTCAAAGGCTGCCCCATTATGCTGTGCTGGGATTACAGCGTATCATGCAGTTCAGAATGCAAGATTGGAGAAAGGGGGGTGGCTCGCTGTAATTGGATGTGGCGGTTTGGGTCAAATGGGTTTGTGCCACTCAACAGCCTCCTCAATGAATTCAGCCTAACAGGATACTCATAATTTAGCTATTCGCTATGCTAAAGCGATGGGATATAAGATTATAGCCGTAGATATCGACAACAAGGTTCTTGAGGTAGCACAGCAAGCAGGAGTAGATCATGTTTTCAACAGTCGGTCAACATCAACGTATCTAGCAACCATACATAGTATTACCTCAGGAGGTGTTGATGCTGCCTTGGTTTTCACAGCAGCCAAAGCTGGTTACGATAGCGCACCAAAAGTCCTGAAGACAGGGGGGAAGATCATCTGCGTAGGTGTTCCGCCAATGGATATTTCCTTTAGTGCATTAGACATCTCTCTTGGGAAGTTTTCTATCCTTGGGGCCAGTAATCATGCTACTCCTGCGATGCTGCGTGAGTGTGCAGAATTCACACTTACAAATGGGATTGAATGTCCTCAACAGTTTTTCAAAATAGATCAGATTTCAAAAATGATAGAATTGATGGAAATGGGAAAGATGAATGGTAAACGACTAGTAGTTGAATTCTGACTTAAAAATCAAATGTTTCACCTAGTTGACCTAAGACTTGATTAGAAGTTCGGTCATATTTAACCCCTAACGGATGGCTAACTAAAATATTGTCGGATTATTATGAGTAGAATAAACACCTGACTTGCTATTTTAATATCTGTCCTGCTTGGGAATAAGGAAACTGAGCTTAGACGACCAGACTCATACGCGCAGCGCCGAGTACTTATTCTTGAACTATTACGTGTAGTATCCGGGATATATCAAGCCACTCAAAATACATGAGGTCAGTAGATTTTTGCTTTATAAAATACAAAATAGCGCCTTGGTAGGTATCACGTGCGTCTACAGCTTCATACAGCTTCCGAAGCTATACCGTGGATATACTAGTATCGTATCGTATTGTATAGCTTCATATATGTTCCGGCCCATTCGCTAACTACACTGGTTGGCCAACTGGCCGGCCTATTCGCCAACTGGCCGGCCCGCCCACCAATTCTGCAGTTGGCGTATGGGCCGGCCAGTTGGCCAACCGGCCGGCCCACCCACCAACTAGCGGTATAGAGTATATACTTATTCTATAACCTATATACCTACCTATCCTTTACTTATATTACTTACTTTATATTTTAAAATAGCTACTATTTCATCAATTAACCCTTTTCCTAATAAAGTACAGACTGCTTTCCAAGGGTATATAAGCAGTAATACCTACAATAATCGAGAACAGCTTTCATATAACAAATAGTTCCGTATAAAGGTCTTTTTAGACGATCCGACACTAAAACCAGAGAATAGGGCAGATGTTAATATAAAACATCGAGCTCTAACTGAATTTGATTTAATTCAAAATAATCTCTACCGGAAAATCGACCAGCAACATCCAGATCTACGATATGTTGTCCCAGCCTCTGAAGCCTTTGATCTTATTGCTCAAGAGCATCTTAAACTCCTACACGCTGGCCGGAACAAAGTATGGCCAGTTATTGAACAAAAGTACTATGGAATTAAGCGTGAAGATGTTGAATTTGTTATTAAACGGTATAAGAACTGTGCTTTAAATAGGCCAGCAGCTACAAAGGCTCCGCTACAGCCAATTGTTTCTGCCCGCGCCTGGGAAAGAGTCCAGATTGACTTAATTGATATGCGTCACGAGCCGTCAGGTCAATTCAAGTAGATACTCCATATTAAGGATCACTTCTCTAAGTATACTCAATTATATCCATTAAAAAGCAAGCATGCAGAGCCAATTGCAGAGGCCTTTGCTCAGTTTATTGCGGCTTTCCTACCTCCAAAGATTGTACAATCCGATAACGGCAAGGAATTTAAAGGTACTCTTCTTATTCTTCTACGGAAGTATAGAATTCAAATTGTTAACGGGGCACCACGATCGCCACAGACCCAAGGCCTCGTTGAGCAGGCTAATAGAGTAGTAGAGGGCAAAATCCGGGCCTGGAAAATGGATAATAGATCGACTAAATGGGCTGACGGTCTGCTAGAGGTTACTCTAGCTATAAATACCCAAAAGCACTCAACTATTGGGTATGCTCCGGCCAAACTCCTTTTCCGTGAGCGTACGTCATATATTGAATGGCTTAATAGCCAGAGCCGCAAGGATCTTTCAATTAGGATTGCCCAGGAAGACTCTACCCAAGCTCCGATATTTGCTCTAAGTCCAAGTCCACTAATCCAAGCTGGCCCTAGTTCAAGAATTGATATTGGAATTCGTCAAGGACAAAACTCTCAAATTACAATAAGAATTAGTCCCGAGGCTGGCTCAGAAATTAATCTTCAAATTACTCCACCTACTCAAAGCTCTCCAGTTAAGGAGTGGTTTGATATCGACGCTTATAGTACAGAGCCTAGGCCCGAGCCTGAGCCTGAGCCGGAGCCGGAGCCTGAGCCTGAGCCTGAGCCTGAGCCTCTTATATCAAGTGGTTTAGGCGATCCAGTAATTGAGAAAGCTCAAGAATCAACCCGGAATACAAGAGCAAAGATGGTTAAGAAATACTCTAAGAACCATGATATTCAACACTTTGGAATTGGAGATATTATCTCTATCAAGATCCCTAGGGAAGATAGGACATCTACAGATAATAGACGGCTATTTGGACGTATATTAGATGAGCGGTACTCTCATAGGTATAAGATTTTAACTCCCTCAGGGGTTGTTAAGCGACTTATACCTACTAAAGAATTAGGGGCTGTTGACCAGGCTCTTTGGCCAGATATTATTATCCCTGAGAGTACAAAAGAGATTACACTTGGTTTAGCAGCTAGGGAAGCTTCTACAAGTACAAGAGTAGGAATATCATGTCAATGTAAGGGTCTCTGTAATACGAAGAGATGTAGGTGCTATAAGGAGGGGAGGCAGTGTAGTGTACACTGCCATAGGGATGAGCACGACTGTAGTAACCTATCAGGGCTTGCTGTCCGTACTGAAATAGCCTTGGTAGAGCGGCCTAGAAGAAAGAGAGCTAGGGCAGATACAGTGGGAAATACAGTAGGAAATACAGCTTAGATTAATTTATGTTATAGTGGTTGGTGGGTGGGCCGGCCGGTTGGCGAATGGGCCGGCCAGTTGGCCAACCAGTGTAGTTAGCGAATGGGCCGGAACACATGTGACATTCCGAGTGTAGGAAAACAAAGGCCAAAATATCGCCTCCTAATATTTTGGAAAGCACTAGGGAAGAGCGAGCCTCTTATATTCCTTGGTTTTCATCGTTTTCGGCAGTTGCTCTCTAGTGGCAGAAGGTCATTTTGGCGATTGTTTAGCCTTCTATTGAAATGAGTAGTTCAGGCCGAGGTGCGAGGAGAAGCCGACTCCCTGTCCTGAATTATTATTATTGCTGAATAAGATTCGCTAAGCCTTTGTAGATAAGCGGTGAAGACATGGGAAGAAGCCACGCACCTGCCCTAACTTAAATGTCATCAAACTAGTATCCTAAATTACACCCCTAAGAATGTCCACTATTCGCCATGAGGCCCCTTCCCTGAAATCCAATCTTGTGGGAACACTCGACGATGCTGATGGACTGGCTTATTTCCGTGGTATTCCTTACGCCACTCTTGAGAAGCGATGGACACATAGCCGTGTTAAGCATTCTCTCGAATCAGCCTTTGATGCTACGGAGTTTGGGCCGAGGTGTCCTCAAGCAGCTAGACCTTATGTTACTACGGGTCTGCTGCCGGATGCTACTCCTGGAGATGATGAATTCAAATGTCTGAATCTGAATATCACTGTCTCTAGTGAAGGGCTTCCGACAAAGGAGTTGGGTAGCTCACACAGATTACTGCCTGTAATGGTTTGGATTCACGGGTACGTATATTTCTTTAGATGGTAGGAAGTTAAATATACTTTATATGGTCTGTATTAAATTTCATGGAATCTCGTTTCTTACAATTGAACAGCGGAGCTTTCACCTATGGATCCAATTCTATAGGGCGATATAATGCTCGAGGACTCTCTCTACTAGCAAAGAATTCTGGAGACCCTATAGTCCTCGTCCAGATAAACTATCGCCTGGGGGTGTTTGGATTTGCATCATCGAGCGATCTCGCAGCAGAAATATCGATGGACTCCGTAGACCCTCCCATAGCGGGTAATTATGGGTTTGTCGACCAACAGAATGCATTACAATGGGTCCAAGACCATATTAGTGATTTCGGAGGAGATCCAAATAATGTAACTGCCTTTGGCGTCAGTGCAGGAAGTGCTAGTGTCCACTTTCACATCCTGTCAGGCTCTCCTTTGTTTGACCGCGCAATTCTTATGTCAGGACCTGCATCGATAATGGGCCCTCTCCCCTCCGGCTTGTACCAATCTGCATGGGATACTTTTTGCTTGAATTGCAAAGTGCAAGACGACAAACCTTCTCAGCGACTGGAAAAATTGCGTGCTCTGGGAACTCTAGAGATCATTCAAAACTCCCCCCCGGCGATTATGGGGCCTATGGCCGACGGCACTTTACTTCCAAAATCCTGGTCTCTTTTTCAGAAACAAGCTCCAACACGGTGTAAATCTATTATCTTAGGAGATGTTAGCTGTGAGGGAATAGTTATGGACAGATTTGCGAAGGCAATTCCACAGGAAGCCTTTCTTCAACATGTTACAGAACATTTCTCTTCCGCTGATGCAAAATCGTTCTGTAAATACTTCAATTTCGCCAACCAGAGCTCTTTTGAGGATTATCAGAAAGCCATGCGTTCTTTCCTCGGCACTCTCGCTTTTGAATTTCCCAACTTCATGGTCGCAGAACAGTTTTCTGCGACCGGACCAGCTTACTTGTTCCATTTCGAAGAGCCTTCACCGTTTCCAGGACCCACGTTTGGTTTGGCATATCATGGGCTGTCTGCGTTATACATGTATCAAAATCACAACGAAGATCTATCTGATTTTGGACGACATACAGCAGTGGAGATTGGTCAAATGTGGGTGAGGTTCGCATATAATAAGCAGCCATGGGAAAATTATGAGAAAAACCATCGCTTTATGAGATTCGGCCCTAATGAAACCAGTAAGATGTTTGATGTGATAACTGATACGATGAGGAATTATGAGTACATTGATTGGATGACAGAGCATTTCCAGGAAGTGGCAGGATTTTTCATGTCTTTGCCGCTCCAAATCAAACGAGGTTGACCTCAATGGCTCTCGGCTAGACAAGAAGGTTTGAATATTGATTATAGTTGAATAGGAAACTACAAAAATTTCTTATAATTTCTTATTTCTATACTTTCACTTATCTGAACAATCTAAAAGAATTGATGGCGTATACCGCTGAATGACTTGGTGTGTGCTACAGAAACGCACCCAATAGCACAGAGAGCAAGGAGAGGTTGGTATCTTTTAATTTGTTGTAACGTCTCGCTGGGATAGCCACAGGAACCCGTAACAGCCATTTTGTTCTTATTTCCTTACACAATATTCTGATCACCATCGAAATCCCGGGGTGAAATGAGTTACGCTGAAATCCTTCTAAGGTAGGATTTTTCACCCCGAAAGCAAGTTAACCATTCTTGGCTCCCTCCATATCGGACGCTATTTTCTCAAGCTTGTCGTATAATGCCTTTAAACACTGGAAGGTCACCTCGGAATATGCTACCCACTTGAACTCGTCTGTCTCGTACTTAATTATTGAAAAACTTTGCCTATATGGTCCATATGACTTAATCCTGAAACTTTCCATTTCCGGGTGTAGATCATCAAGCTCATCAACAAAATTAACTTTATTTTCAGGCGTTTGGTCAGGGTATAGAGTAGCTATGCGCTGAAGGATATCTTCAGTGCTCTTCACCAGCGCTCGGAATTCTCCTTTCTTTGAAGACTCTCCTTGATTCATTATGAATGTAGATGTTGGCGCAGATGGCGTTGCAGAAATGCGAGATCAAGTAAATTTCACTACAGCGGAGTAGTAGTAGTAAGAGAAGATAAAATCCGAAGAAGAGAAGCTTATATAGTAATATTCTCTGGTGTTGATTCACATTACCATCATTCCCTGGTTTCCAGGCAGGACCAACGAGTAACTCACTGGGCAAGCAAAATCAAGCCCGAACATGAAGAATGTGTATCAAATGTGAAAATTTATCGAAGCATCGCAGCATCGCAGCCACACAGACGATAAGACTAGATAACCTACCGAAAACAGATCGGTGAAAGTCTAGCCCGGATTTGGATGTGCCTTTATAGATATTCTACTTAGAAAACATTGAGAAATAGCAGCTTGGTCCTATCATACACTAGGCGTTGATGAATTTTGACCCGCAGGACATTTCATAGCAATTACTTAAATCACGGCTCTGTTAACTGGAACTGCAGTGTCTTTTGGGACTGGAGTATTTTAACACACCTCGACTGCTATGTCAAACTATGAAATAAATAAGTTTATATACTAAATATGAGGGGTAGTCATAGGTTCCACTACGACTACCTTGCATCGCCTATCTACATTGTCTAGTATCATCGGTGCGTGTTACCTTCATCTCAGAGCCTCCATTTTATCTACGTAAAGCCTTATCTAACATCTTTTCTACCGTCAGGCCATTCCAAGGACTATCATCAGGCGTATCCCAACTCTCTGGATCACTAAAGTCAAAAAAGTCCAAGTGGCTATTTCTTGCTGACTCAAGCATGGCAGCCTCGTCAAACTGATCGGTATTCTCTGAATGGCCTTCAATCAGGGGCATCAATGCCTGTGGAATCGATTTGGATGTGATCAGGCGATTGTGCAAGGATAGGCGTTGAGGCAGGTAGTCCTCTGTATCCGGATACCGACCCATAGAGAATGAGATATCAATTGTGAATGAGATCCTAAGATACTGTGTTGGTTTGCACACAAATACATCAAACCAATTCTTAATGACTGAGTTCGAACGTAAAAGATCTGTTGAATTAGTCATTTGAACCTGTGCAACATCATGTTCGGAGTGAGCAGCTTCGAGGGTCTTCTTGATGACATCGTGAGCCGCAAGAGTACCAGTATAGCGCTCTTGGCATAGATCCATCGCTTCATTCAAGAGTCGAAGCTGACGCTTTTTTGCCTCTGTTCTTGCATTTGTTGGTGTCAGGGTTTGTAAGTCGAGCGAGTTCAAGACTATAGGAAGAGCCAAGTATGCAACACTACAAATATTATTCAGCTGAACCTGGCCTGTGAAAATTTTGAACCTACGCGCTGACGGGGAGATATTTTGCGACGTCAAGACGCAAGAATTCCCGTACTGTTTCGGAAATGCTTGCCACGGATGAATGTAATGAACTTCCAAGTTCTTTCAGGCGCAGTTCATGGGTCGTTGAGTGGTCTGTTTGAAGCACAAAAGATTCGTACTGACACAGAGCAGCGCGAGTAGATCTTATGCTCTGATTAGTTAGTGCTTCATCAATGCGGAAGGAGCCTCACTGGTAGTATATCGATGTCAACCCACGGTACAGGGAAACAGATTTGTGCTTGCTTGATCCTTCATCAGAGGAAATCGATTTCCTAAACGTGGAATGCCACGTTTCTAAGCTCCTCTTACATCTCTCGATATTAGATAATGTCAGTAGTGTGGCATTGTAATCCAGTTTATCATACGATCGAAATCCGTTGGCAGGATAGACATATGAAATTGGATCTGTGAGCTCAATTGCGAGATCTAGCTGGCTTAGGAAGATCCTAGCTAGGTCAATTTTCGTCTCTCTATCATAAACATGAGAGCCTCCGAATTCTGGCTCGAGCTCCTTTTCAGATAATCTTGACTGAGAGAAGTCGAAGTTATCGCGAGTGATCTGGATTGGTCGGCGGACACCGAGTGGGAGTATCCTATCTCTCAAAATCAAGCACCTTTTATACTGTAAACCACAGGAAATCTAAAATTCTAGGAGTTCAGCTTACCACCAAAGCCTCTTCCGAATTAATCTCTCCTCAGTTGTAATCGATGTGTCTTGATCATACATTTGTACATTCACCGACACGGCGTATTGAATGGCTAATCGTAACCACGATGTGTTCGCCAGCTTCAAAGGACAATCAGCAAGAACGATAGCAAATACCTCTTAGATCAACTTACCGGCTCGCGATCTGACGAGTAATAAGTCAGGATTAGGGCCCCCTGTGCAATTGCAATTGGGTCGGAGGTTGTATCAAAATCGTAGAGCAGCTTAGCACGACGGTACATGCAGCTTCGGGCTTCTACTGCACTCCGAAATCCTAACTGGCGAATTGTATTTTCGGATGCGAACTATACGCGCTTCATCAGAAAGTGATGAGTGATGACTTATTAAAATTCACTTACACTACAACTCACGAATAACATTGCTCTAAACACAAATAGAGGAAACTTTCTACATCTAGATCGCCTTCCGCCTGGAACGTACATTTCCCAAAATAAACGTTCGTCAATAACAGGGAGCACTGGATGAACATGAAGAAAGTATTCGCGAACGAGATCGTCCACTGTTGGTCTTTGTGGTATGTGGAAACAGCCCTTGAGTTCAAGAAATTTGAAGTCTTCGGGAGCAATGTGTGACAAAGTCTCTGCCTCCAGGAAATCGAAATACGTGAATATCATATCCGTTTGCGAGCTCAATTGATCAGAGCGGTTGCAAGTTGGAAATGGTCGAAGGGGGGGGATACGATAGAGCCCTGCACAGGTTACCCCCGTATCCTTCTCCATAGACTCGACCGCGAGCGGAAAGATGGCTGTGGGTGCACTAGTAGGAAGGATCAATTGCGATGATATGGTTTCGGGAGGAGAGCCTGCTGAAACTTCTTCGACCAGCGCTGGTTGTTTACTTCGGGTTTGCCTACCGCTACAAATATAACATCAGGAATGATCCAGCATCTCAAGAAGAATTTAGCCTACCCGGAGCGAACTGAACAAGTTATACCATCGAGACGACAATTCGTACATGTGTGACCGCGAGTCACTACATCACAGCGGACTTTCCTGCAGAGTTTGTGAGCTTAGTTTCTTGTTCAACTAAAAGAGGCTACCTTTTATGGCATGCCACGCAAGCTTTGCGCGCCCGTCTCCGAGCTGTTCGAGCCGGTGACGCCGAGCATTGAGAGTGAGGTGCACCAAGGTTTTCGTCGATGCGAGTCTCATCGTCAGACTCAGGCGCAGAGTGATCAAAGACGAACTCGGCGAGCTGAGCGAAGTCTTCGCTATCCATGGTCTGGAGTTTGTTTGCGTGCGCCCGCGGATGACTAGCTACGAGAGAGTTGGAGGTCTTGCCGGCCACTCTGGGGCTGATTTTTTAACTTGGCTAACAGATGTCCCTAGAGATCTGGGTTAGCTTTGGTTGTCTTTCTTCAATCCCCACGCTCTTGCTAGCTGCGGGGTTTGGGATGCGGGGTTTGCGGGGGAAATGGGGTTCACTAATGCCTTGCCGATAATCCATGGCTCGTCGGCATCGTGCACACCATCATCAGCCATCTCTCAACTGACTTCGGCTCGCGTGTGTCAGATTTTACGCCGTACACAACGATGGACTTTGCTGCCTCGTTTTCATGCGTCGAGTAAAATCTGCCAGAGTGAAGCACCAGGTACGTATTCTAACGGAAAGCTTGCAACCGGCAAGCGGGGGCTCGGTATCTTTGACGGTAGTGGAGAAAATACTCCCGAATTCCGGGCTCTAAGAAATTAAGTATGTAGATATACTTATTTTACTTATGTATCCATTTCTTTCTTTCTAAAAGATGATATATTGCATTGGTAGTTTCCCAGGGTAGGAAACTTTGACGCCCTCCATAGCTTTATAATATTAAAAAGAGGTATCTTTCATCATGGATTCTTTTACGGGAGACGAGAAGAACTTTGGTCATAACGACACAACCCATGCGCACTTGGAATCTAATGGATCCGAACCTGAGATTGGCAAGGCAGATCCCTTCAAGTGGAGCACTCGCCAGATAATTGCTGCCGTTTCACTATCCATACTCTGGGTTGGTGAGTTCATCTAATTTCTCCCTGCCAGTTCCTGCTCACAAATTCTTCAGGCTCACAAGTTCCTCTGTACTTTACTGGTGGCATACTTTCTTACATGGCAGCCGATCTTGGTGGAAAAGCCTTGACTTCTTCAAGCTGGATCCCTGTCTGCAATACTTTGGCTGTGGCTTCAGTTGCACCATTCTCGGGACATTTAACGGACATATTCGGTCGTCGAAACATTACCCTCATCGGATCAGTTTTAATCATGGTTGGCCTTGTTTTGGCTGCCACCGCAAAATCTTTTGCTCAAGCCATTGCTGGCATGTCGCTTGCTGGTGCGGGTGCTGGGATTGGAGAGTTGACGGCCCTCGGAGGGTAGGATCCAATACTTGCTGTAGTGAGGTGAATGCTGACAATATGCAAAGTGTAGCTGAACTAGTGCCTGTTAAGCACCGCGGGCTTTATCTTGGTGGCATCGTTTCATTTCTGCTTCCATTCACGCCTTATGTAATGTACAGCCAACTACTCTCCACTCGAACATCCCAAGGTTGGAGATGGGTCTACTGGATCTCCTTGTAAGTTATAAGGCAACCCAAGATGAACCCAGATTGCTGAAGCTGGAATAGGATCTATAATTTTGTAGCATTCGTCGGAATGCTGTTTACCTACTTTCCCGAGAAATATGTTGTGCTAGAGCGGGAGAGCAAGATTGAGACTTTGAAAAAGATAGATTGGCTTGGTGCGGTTCTTTCAATTTCTGGAATCACGCTATTGTAAGTATTATCAAAGCCTCTGCAGCTTAGGAGATAACTGATTGACTGCTAAGTCTTGTTGCGCTTCAATCTGGCGGGTACACATACTCATGGCACAGCGGATACGTATTGGGAACCTTGGTCGTGGGAATCGTGCTCATTGTTGCCTTCATTCTTTGGGAGTGGAAAGGTGCGAAGTTCCCCATAGTACCAAGAGAGCTTTTTCAAGGACAAAGAACGATTGGTGTCACTTTTCTTCTTTTGTTCGTTGCCGGAATGAACTTTTATTCTCTGATAAACTGTGAGCATTCTCGAGCCAACCATTTTAAATTACCAGCTGCTAATTTCTTGGCTAGTCTTTCCTCTCACTTTTTCGAATGTCTACAGCCCTGACCCTGTACAAATCGGACTGAAAGGATTGGGTTATGGTATTAGTGTCACAGCGGGGGCAGTAGTTGTCAACTGGCTTTTGTCTCTCTTCAAGAACAACAATCGTGAACTGATGATAGCATCTTGTGTCTTAATGAGTGAGTTGTTGCTTTTACGTTGTACTTGAGCTTGCTAACAATTCTCAAGCTGCTTTTAGTGGGGCACTTGCAGTTGTGACTCCGACGAACCCTCGGACCGCTGTCGCTCTTGGTACTATTGCAGGGTTTGGCGTTGGGGGTGTTCTCGTCCCACCCTCCACCATTGCCATTACAGTGTGCCCTGACCGTCTGATTGCTACTACTGTCGCGCTCTCTCTATCCATCCGCGTTATTGGTGGGTCTATAGGATATACGATATACTATAATATCTTTGCCGAAAAGCTCGGCAAGGTGCTTCCCGAAAACGTAGCCAAAGCTGTCGTGGAAGCTGGTCTGCCAGTCTCTGATGCAACGAGATTTGTCACGGAATTTCTCACGGCTCCTGAGAGTATTTTCACTGTACCAGGTGCTACACCGGGAATTGTAGCCGCGGCAATTAGAGGATCCCAAGACTCATATGCGTATGCGTTAGGCAAAGTTTGGTACACGTCAATTGCGTTTGGAGTCGTGGCTATCATTGCTGCCTGCTTCTTGGGTAATAATCGCAAGTACTTGACTGACAGAATTGCGGCCAAAATTCGAACCTAAATAATTTCTCGAGGGCCCCTATGATGCGCTGTTTGAGGGTAGTGTCCGTGGAGGAGTTGCAATTCTGCGGACTAGGTTTCCATGCAGAATTCATAAAATATTAGTCGAATACACGTGATTGCAATAAACTTAGTCCCTCGTATGTGATTAAATAACGGGAAGAAAGCTAACAGTCAAGGCAGCCATACTTACTACAAGGGCTGTGTAGAAGGTAAGCTGCGCCGGTGTAATACAGGTGTCAGTTTTGGCGATGAGGATTTAACATGTATTCCAGGCTGTGTTGTAAAGGAATTTTTGACAAAGACATATTGGTAGGCGGGGCAGGTAATTGCTGATACCAGTCGCAATCTATTGGGTCCCTATCTATAGAATTCTGTCTATGCTTATCTCATTTCAATAGAAAGGTCACAAGCAACACAATCTATAGCTTAGATTCCATCCTTCCCACCTCTTCCGCAGCCCGATCTCTGAGTAGTTTCCGAAGAATCTTCCCGGACTTACAAAAATTAAGAAAATTAGCTCTAAGCTACCTTGAGCAGAAAGTATCTACATACCGGATTCTTTGGGATTGACTGGACGAAGCTAACGCCTCCGGTGAGATATTTAATCTTTGAGACGTGCTGCTTCATATATTCCATCACCTCCTTCACCGTCATAGATTTCGAGGGCACGATATAACCTCTCGGCAATTCCTCACCGTCTCTATTAAAACAATTAACTCGTTAGCCCGCCTGAATAGATGTCACTAAAACAGACTGAAAATAGACTTTACATAGTTACGCCTACTACAGCGGCATCGATGATATTTGGGTGCTTCAATAGCACTGACTCAAGCTCTGCGGGTGCAACTTGATTCCCGCGAACTTTAATTAGTTCTTTCTTCCGGTCGACAATGTAAACTTTGCCTTGCTTGTCTACATATGCAATGTCACCTGTTTTGAGCCAGCCATCTGGCGTCAAAACTTCTGCCGTAGCTTGCGGATTGCGCCAGTAGCCCTTCATGATATTGGGAGCCCGGACCCAGATTTCTCCAGGAACGTTATGGTCTATAATCTCCACCGCCGCCTCGCTTGAATCTACCAGCTTGATCTCGCAGTTAGCACTGGGCTCACCAACGGAAAAAGATACTGAGGTCTCGCAGGGATGCCAAGCTAGTACGGAACATGTAGCCCTGCCGTTAGTTGTGATTAGCATTATACAACTATGTGAGGACTACTGTGAAAAAGAGATTAGATTACTCGGTCATTCCCCAGCCCTGCTTGACATTTATTTGACCCGCAGGCCAAAGTTGCTCGAAGACTTCACAAGTCTCACGCCCGAGTGGGGCGGCACCACACATGACACGTTCTACTGATGTTAAATCATAGTTTCGGATGATCGGGCTTTTGGCCATTGCAACCAGCACCGGAGGCACGAGTAGTAAGTCGTTGATGCGGAAACGCTCAATGTTCTCAAGAAGACTGGGAAGCGTGTATTTGCGCATAATCCACACGGGGACGCGGCGTTTTGGTCGTACGGCAAGGAATATGGTCTGGGCCATAGCATGATAGAGAGGCAAGAAACATAGCTGCCGATCAAGAGAGCGCTTTCGCGGCTCATCTGGGTCCAGCTGAATTTGGTGGATGAACTGGGTGCAATTGGCCACGTAATTGTAATGTGTGATCTCTACGCCTTTGGGCACGCCTGTGGTCCCTGACGAGTAATTTAGGCAGATGGTGCGATTATCTTCTAAAGTATCGAATTCCTCCCATTTGAACATTGACGCGTGGTTTATAGGGGCGAGAAGATTTGTCCAGTTCTTGCAGCTATGTGTTAAAGAGATATCACTGTTGCGCTCGTGGCCCAATGCTCTATCGTCAAAGATGAAAACTTGATTATGTTTCATGTTAACCATTTCTGCAGCCTTTAAACCAGTTTCTAGCTGACTTTCGTTGCAGAACATGAACACAGCACCCGAATCTCGCAACTGGTGTGCAACCTCTGCTTGCAGATAACTTGGGTTGGTTCCGGTAAAAATCCCCCCGGCCATGATTATTCCCATGAAGACAATGGGATAGAAGATATTATTCTCAGAGAAAACCAATACGCGATCACCACGCTATATCACGTTTAGCAATGCCTCGTTTTGTTTCTATGAAGAGTCCCGCTTGCTAACCTGAAGCCCAGCGTTTTGTAATCCTACTGCCAGCTGTTGAGACCATTCTCGATAGGAGTGGAGAGAGAAGCTGTGCGTCTCAGGCCGTTCGGCATCTATAAATATGGGATCTGACTCAAGAAGTGTCACATCTGGTCTACCAAAAATCCAAGTTGGAAGAGGACATCGGGGGATAGTAACACTCCATCTTGAGCGATAAGGCATCTTGAAAAGACTGGCCGTATAACACTTGGTCAAATTTCTTTTGGAAATATATTTGCTCGAATTCCGATTCAATCTTGGAGTTATTGAGAATTGAAGACACGGTGGAGCACCGAGAAAGGCAAAGCCGTAATGCACTTTCCTCCATAGCCAAATTAACCGCTAATATTTGTTCGTCATCCTCGTCCCTCCTCAAGCTTACCGGCAAGGCCCCTCATTCGGACGGTACGGGTATGAGACACGATATTATTGGTTGGCACTAGAATCCGAACTTGGCCCTGCCATTGAAGCCTGGATGCATAACCGACTGCCACGCAAAAAATTTTAATTTCGCCCGAAGCGACTTACCGGATTTTTGGGTCCACTGCCTTGGAACTTCGGCAGAAATCTCGCCGCGGTACCTTAATGCTGGAACTTTATTTTTACCGACAGGACATTGTATGGTGGGGATGTACATACATACCTGCAGGAGCTGTGGGGTACTGCTGCTAGCTCGGAATTGCGCGGTTTCACTCCTGATTAGGCGTCCTTTAACTCGTCGGTTCCTGTTTAACGGCTGAGTCCACCATTCAATATAAACAATATAAAAAATTTCCACGCTTTTTCATACCTTCCGTCAGCCTTTCCCACTGTCAAAAATAGAGAGGTCCCGACGAGCGAAGGTGCGAGCAGAATGAAAGCCCGTGCTATCGTCAGCTACAGCCCTGAAAATGGCAAGGCTCGATTTCGTATGGAGGATGTGGTCCTACGAGAAACACAGAGCAATGAGCTGCTGGTTGAAATGGTAGCCTCTGGAATCTGTAGCACTGACTTGTTCTTTGCCAGTGCACCTGAAGGAACGCTCGGCCCATTTCCAAGGGTCCTTGGTCATGAGGGTAAAACTATTGAACTGTTTTAATTCGCCTTTCATCGAATTCATTTCTGACAGCTATTTCGTTTAGGTGTTGGTTGGGTACGTGCTATTGGTAAAGACGTAACTGTCGCTGCTATCGGAGATGCCGTGAGCTTGTCATTTGCATCTTGTGCAAATTGCAAAGCCTGCACAACCTCTCATCCAGCATACTGCCATAATTTTACGGCCATGAACTACGGAGCGGCAATTGCGTATCAACGTGCTGGCGGCGAGGATCTTGCTGGTTACTTTTTCGGCCAGTCAAGTTTCGCCAACTACTCCAATATCCTCCAGAGCTCAGTTGTTAACATTTCAAAATTTGTTGATAATGAGGATGACATGTACAACTATGCTGCCATGGGCTGCAGTTTTCAGTCTGGTTCTGCAACAGTGACCAAGTTGATTGATCTTGGCACAGAAGATTCCGTAATTATAATGGGCTTGGGCGCGGTCGGGCTATCAGCTATCATGGTAAGTTTTTTCCGTCCAAGTCTGCCAAGTCCTCCCGATCAAAGTCTTCATTGGGATACCTTGAAAAGAAAAAGAGAAAGATTATTAACAAGATACATTAAGGCTGCGAAGATTCAACGATGTCCCTATATTATCGGGGTTGATCGCTATGAAGCAAGACTTCAACTCGCTCAAGATCTAGGAGCTACACATGTAATAAACACCTCTATTGGTGGCCCTGATATTTCCGAGGCAGTTAAATCGCTAACCAATGGCATTGGGCCAACGATTACCATTGATGCTACAGGTTTCATGCCCTTAATAACGGCCGGGCTTGAATTTACCGCCAACAAGGGCAAAATGGTGTTATTGGGTGTTCCCCCTCTGGATGCCGATTTGAACTTAAACTTGGTCCGTTTTATGGCGACAGGTAAATCTCTTCTAGGAAGTATGGAGGGAGATGCAGTTCCAGCGGAGGTAAGGTTTCACCGCCACATAGCTATTCCTGACGCGTTTCGCTAATATGTCCCAAAAGCATATTCCTCGTATGATTGACTGGTTTAAGTCTGGGAAGTTTCCTATTGATCGACTGGTGAGAACATATCAGGTATGCTAGCTAATTTAGAATGGTGCCTGCCCACCTTTTCAATATGATCTAACATTATGTCATCAGGCAGAAGAGTTCAAGCTTGCTATATCGGACATGAAGTCTGGTCAAACTGTCAAACCAATATTAGTTTGGAAATAAATTATACAGTCTCCAATAAACTTGATTGCTAGACATTATTGCCATAATAGCAGCAATTGAAACCGTTTTTAATCTTAAGTGACAATTATATTTTACATTGGTTTAAAGCTAAGTTCTATTAAGAATATATGGGCTGCACAACATTAGAAGCCTAGGTAATCACCAAAAATGAAGCATAAAGCCGATATGAGATAGCAGGGGCAAGATATTTAATTTGACAGGCCAAGTTTAAGGAATATTTCGAAACTTCGATCTATACTACCTGGCGCTGTCTAAACTCGTTACTCCTGGAATCCAATTCTTAACAGCCATTCTTATTTAGCAAATTGTAGAAATTATGCATGCATATTTAATTTAACCGCATGCTCAACTCTTAACAACTCAGTAAGCTTTTTTTCATATGGAGGATACATTGCGGCAAATGGTGAAGGGCCGGTGGTCGGCGTGGTTGTCATAGAGCGCCGATGAGTGAAGCAATCAAAGGACGCTCGACCACGATAGGAGCCCATTCCTGATTGCCCAACTCCACCGAGAGGCATTGCCGTATCGCCGGCATGCAGGTACGTGCTGAAGTTTGAGTTAGCAACTGAACTACTGGGTTTCGTAGATTTCTACATTCATTCTACTTACTCGTTTACCGACGCTCCACCGGACAGGACTCTACTTAAGACTGACATGCCATCAATTTTAGTTATCGTCCTATTATCGTCTCAAATATTAGCACATACCTTGGCTTATATCCTCACTGTTTCCAAACACAGATATTGCTAAAGGAGAGCTGTCAACCGTATTGGCTATGTTAATTGCCTCTTCAGTACTGTCTACTAAAATTATAGGCATCAACGGGCCAAAACTCTCTTCTCTTATGAGGGTATCATCTGAGCTCTCAACAAGGACTACTGTTGGCTCCACAAAGAGCCGCTCTTCATCGATCTCGCCTCCAATAAGAATCGTTCCCCTGCTGTTGTCCAGCATGTTCTTAATCCTGGTAATATTTCGTCTATTCACAATGCGACCGAAATCTCTTGATGCTTTGGCACCGTCAGGATACATCTCCTCCAATGTCTTTTTCAGGCTCTGTATGAACTTCGAAGCGAACTGCCGGTGTAGAAGTGTGTAGTTATGAGAAAGGCAGACCTGGCCGGCATTAAGTAGTTTACCGAAAACTAAGCGTCGTGCTGCTAAGTCTGGCTCTGCACTTTTCGTAACAATTGCTGGATTCAGACCGCCAAGCTCCAGAGTAACTGGAGTTAGTGACAGAGCTGCTTTGGCAGCAATAATTTTTCCCACACGTTGACTGCCAGTGAAGAATATTTTATCCCATTTTTCGGCGAGAAGAGCTGTAGTTTCTAGGACGCCACCATTAATACATACATAGCAAGATTGGTCGAGGTATTTAGCAATGATTTCGCATAGTAGTTGCGAAGTGATAGGTGTGTCTTCGCTAGGTTTTAGCACCGCTGTGCAACCGGCCGCGATGGCTCCGATTAAAGGTGCGATGGAAAGCTGGATTGGAAAGTTGTAGGGACTATAACATGGATCTCAGTCTGAGCTACTACATGGAGTCAACGGCAAGAGAATATATGCAGATATACACACCCTATGATCAAGGTGGTTCCTATCGGTTCTTTCCTAACCCGCGGTTGAAAGTCGCTGAGTGCCTCAGTACCTGGAACCACCTCATCTTCCATCCACATCGCAAGGTTCTCACGCACAAACACGATGTCCCTCTGGCACCATCGAATCTCTCCAGATATAGTCTCGAAAGCACTCTTTCCCAGATCGCCACTGCAAGCCTCAACAAGGGCTTCCTCGTAATCCTGAAGTCTGCACATGAAATTTTAGCATTTTGCAATACCAAATGCTCAGTCTTGCTAGGAGGAGTTACGAGGCGACAAAATGCCCCGGTAGAAATAATCAATCTCTTCATAAGCTACAACACTTACCCACACCATAATTTCCGAAGCTGTTCGAGTCGAAAAGCAATAGGTTTAGTCTTTTGCTCCAAGAAAGCAGAGTGTATTCTCTTGGTAATCTCCTCAATTTCCTGTGGAGCTGGTCGACTGCCGTACAATGATGGTGTTGAATGGCCCATTTTATTTATATATCAAATTCTTCTTTGTGTATCGAAATAACCTACTAGGCATAACATGCAAGGTTTTGATCTTCTAATTAAAGACAGGTGGCTAGTTAGGACCTAACTGGCCTGATCGAAGCTCGAGTTCTCAGTCCGAGGTTGTTGGTCGGTTGAATATCACAGCTACCGGTGATTAATTCGGGATTAGCTAGTTGTCAGTTCGCTGCCAATGATTACCTGAGATCACAGAAGCTAGACGTAAGGTTGCTCTAATTTTGAAGGTACTCTATACCAGTCAGCTCCAAAAGAACAATAGACCGACGGTTCGGCTCTCGTTCAAGGCTTCGGCTACGGTAGAAATTATAAAGTGGGCACCGACGGCATAGTCGACGTTCACTGTACCCCACATTCGTAGGAACCCCGCAACAACGCCTAAACATAGCTCCAAGGGTCCGTTGCTTCTCTCCGCATCTTTTCAAAGTAGTTTCAGAAATACTGCGACGAGAAATTCTGGCCATACAACCTTTTCTTCACTTTTAACCTTCTTTCCAAAGTCACAACCCATTAGTCGGATTTGATCGTGGTCTGAGGCAATGGATTTCTCAAAGGCAATCCCTCAACTCTGCACTTATGCAGCAGCTGCTGGGGTTTTCAGTCATTGGACTTATTTTATTCATGGGGAGCATCACCGGGAGGCTCCTCAGTTATTGATGTTATCAATCACTTTCCCAATCTTAGCATATCTGAGTTTATGGAACTTTACTCCACTAGGCGCGGCACAAGCAGGAACATTGACAGCAGAACTAGTAGGGTCATATTTCACGGCTCTATTGACCAGTATTCTCTTGTATAGGGTTTACTTCCATCGTCTGAGAAGATTTCCGGGGCCCTTCATGGCTAAGGCATCCAAGCTTTGGCACGTCTGGAAACTGGCACCGAGGTCTGACAACTTCATACAGTTAGACAGATTGCATAGACAGTACGGCGACTATGTACGCACTGGTAAGCCAATCTGGTTTATGTTTTAGGGAGATTAGTGCCTCTTGAAACTTCAGATTTAACTCTACTCAAGGTCCAAACGAAATATCCATCTCCAACCCAGACGCGGTACCGATACTTCTTGGGCCAGCGTCTAAATGCACTAAAGCTCCTTGGTATGATGCGAATGACCCTGTCATATCACTGCACACTCTTCGCGACAAGGCTACTCATGATGCTAGACGTCGTATTTGGGATCGTGGGTTTGGCGCCAAAGGTTACACACCTGAATTCGTGGATTGATTAGAACTGCATCTGACATGTCTCTATAGCACTTCGAACTTACGAAGACCGCATCATGGGCTACTCAAAAGAACTAAAACACCAAATAACAAAATTATCAGGAAGGTCAATAAATGCAGCCGAGTGGTTTCACTTTTACAGTTTTGATGTCATGGGAGATATTGCATTTGGAAAATCCTTCGAAATGATTCAGAATGGCAAACCACATTTCGCACTAGACCTTCTCCGTGAAGGTATGAAGCCTCTGGGCGTTCTCGGTCCCATTCCCTGGGCATTTTGCATCTTAACAAGAGTTCCGGGACTGGGTAATGGCTTTAAAACTTTTGTTTCATGGTGTGCGGAACAGGTCGAGAAACGTAAAAAGGTCCGTTTTCAGCTTTCGGAAAAAAAAGTGGTTTCACTAACACACATACCTCGATCAGATACAAATGGAAGTCCCAGATGTCATGTCTTGGCTTATTGAATACTGCGAGAAAGGTGACCAGAGACGACGTGAAGCGGAACAAGCTATTCTGCAGTGTGATTCGCGGCTAATCATTGTTGCTGGGAGGTAGGAGAACCCATGGATCTGCAATGTACATATTATTTGCAAAGGCTAACTTTCTTCCATCTGTTAACAGCGATACTACTGCCTCCACTCTCACATATCTATTTTATCATCTGGCTAAGGATTCAACTCAGCAAGATAAACTGAGAGAGGAATTGAAGCCGCTACGAGAATCTGACGGAAACTTTTCGTTCAAGTCCCTCCAAGCAGCAGACCACCTGAATGGCGTTATCAATGAGATTTTACGCCTTCATCCTGCCGTACCGTCGGGAGTGCTTAGGTTAACACCGCCAGAAGGTATCAATATTGGAAGCACTTTCATTCCTGGCAATACTACCGTTGTCGCACCCAGTTATACCATTGGAAGGCGTGAGTGATGTCCAGATGGCTTAGTGCTATTCTAGTCACGATTATAAACTAACTTTCTCTTAGTTGAAAGCTGCTATGAGAGTGCCGATGAATTTATACCAGAGCGCTGGTACTCAAATCCAGAGATGATAAAAAACAAGGCTGCTTTTGCACCGTTCTCTCTTGGTACGTCATCATTTCCTCGCGTTTCTGTCTCCCTCCATTGACAGCCATTCTCTCGTAGGTCCTTATTCATGCATTGGAAAACAGCTTGCGTTAATGGAGCTACGTATTGTCGTCGCCCTTCTTGTAACAGAGTTTGACATCGAATTCGCATCGGGGGAAAATGGCCAAGCTCTATTACATGATTCAAAGGATTTCTTTACCATATCAGTCGCTGATCTGAAACTCATATTTACCTCAAGGCCTGCAGCTGCATAGATAAAGAAGATAGGCCTTTCTGCATCGATGCACTAATTCAAAGAACATTTTGGAATTTATTTCCCTAATTCGAGGCACTTCAATCTGGTTGTGGAATTCTGGATTTTGTATATAGGCATTTACGGCCAAGGCTCCATAGTTTACCCTAACTAAAGTCTTGAAGAACATCAAACATCCAAGCGTCTAGCTGAAAGTCTTTTGAGCCATATAAATCCATGCGATTGTCATCAGAATCAACGTGCTGTGACGATTCTTCATCAAAATAAGGATCTGGTTCAGGTTCTAGCGGAGGATATTCATCAAGAATATCTCTATGATGATAATATTGCGGAGTTACCTGAGAAGTGAAAGCCTCATTTGTGTTTATGCCTAAATTATTGTTTCTGCCTCTGTCATGTCCGACACCGGCATTATGGCCACCCCGTATGTCAACCGAATTCTGAACGCGCACAGTACTTTCGTGGTTCTGGTCACCTTGACTCATCCTGTAAAGAGGAAGACTACTTGCTAGTCTGGTAGTCTGCAGCCACGAAGGGAAATCATTTTCTTCTGGATACTCCCCTTTCGATATTGCTAAATCCAGAGTTACCACAACGCGTAGATAGCAATGTGGTAGGCGATTCAAAACATCGCCCCATTCCGTAACTCCTTGGCGAGGGCTGGATACGATAGAGTTCATGCTACGATTTTGACCATGAGAGTCTCTTCTGCTCGATGTATCATTGATCTTGACGTTATTGACAGCCAGATGCCGAAAGATCCTTTCGATAGCGTCTGATACCCGGTCTGTACCATCATAATGTGTTTGTAGGATTTTCATGACCTCCATGAAAATCTGTAATCGACGCTGTCTTATTGAGCACTGAGATTTAGTTAAAGAAAGCTTGACGTCCAGAATATAAAGGACTAGAGGCAAGGCTATATATGCAACGCTGTATTTTGGCCGTCAGCTCAATCACTGAGGCGGAAACCCTGGTGAAATGCGAGGAAGACTCACACGCTTATAGGCAGATATTTGACTAATCTGAGCTGTAAAAGTTCTTTCATTATATCTGTCATTCCTGTTGCTGCCTCTTGGAGATCCGGTCTGATTCTACAAAGCCGTGCAGGATAACGACTTGAAACTTTGCAACCCATCTTGGAGATAAGTAGCTCGTGGTGTGATAATGCCATTTGGGCAGAGCTATATGGAACACGTTATTGCTGATTCATCATTGCATAACCTGGTTGAGCTTGAGAAGATAATACTTACTAGTAATAGAGATACATGAGATTGGTGTACAGGATTACTGACTGGTGCGTATCACCCAGACCAGCTGGGATTGGAAATCTTACATTCGCATTATCGTACCAATCGGAAAGATCTGACCTTGCCCGCTGAATGAGCATCCAAGATTTTGAAAGTTCGGCCTCGCTCAATGAAGGAATTGGAATTTCGTTAACGGGGTATAAAATCATGATAATACTGGTTAACACGACGGCGAGTTCGCAAAGGGTAGCAATCAGCTCCGCTAGTGACCGTTTCGTTTCTGGATCGTATACTTTTGAATGCCCAATTTCATTCTCGAGATCCTTGGCATTCAACGGACTGCTGCTGAAGTCGAAGTGCGCATTCGTGATGAAGACTGGTCGGCGCACTCCGAGAGGAAGAATCCTGTCACGGAGAATGCAGCACCAGTATAGTCGCTTTCTTCTATTTCTTTCTCTTTCTGTGAGAGTACAAGCTGAATCGTATGCATGAGCATTTGCATCTTTGGCGTGTTGGATCGCAGTAGCAAGCCAGAAGGAGTTGACTTTGTGATTGTGAGTTTCGGGCGAATAGGACAATAACAAGGCGCCTTGTGCTGTGGATATTGGATCCCTCTTCCCGTTAAAATCAAATAGCAACTGAATTATTTTCAGCCCCAATCTTGTGCACACACATACTCATGATTGCCTACCTTAGCTCGTCGATACAAAGATGTACGCGCTTCCCGAATGGAGCTGAATCCAACATCACGAAGAACATTTAGAGGAACAAACTACATATTGCCTTATTAATCATGTAGAAATATATGGCCACTGAATCACATACACTACAGCATGCAAAAAGCATCGCTTGAAAGGTGAAGATAGAGATCGGAAAATCGGGACTGTGACCATGCTTCTCGCCAAGAGAAGCATCCCAAAAACCAGACTCATCAATTATGGGAAGGTGTGGGTGCACATGAGAGAAATATTGATGCATAAATGCATCCAGGGCTGGTGCCACAGGAATCTGGAAAGACCCTTGGGTCTTCAGAAATTCGATGTCTTGTGGAGGGTTTCGAGAGAAATCGTCCAACTTAACTAAAGCATGCCGAGAATTTATACCAAATGTGCTTTGGGGCTGTTCTACCCCAAATATGCCACAAATTTCACTGAGTAACGTACCATTTAATGTATCGAGATTTCCTTTGGCTCCTGAAATCCGCTTGTTAGAGTCGACTTAAGGGTATTAGTAGTGATCTTCGCATGAGATAGGAATGCCTATAATTCTACGTACCAAATAGAGACGGTATACTTTCAACTTGTAAGTCCACCTCAGTCGACGGTCGTTCGTGCAATATAACTTCAGAGCCATTCAATTCATGTTGTATCGGCGAATGGGCCGAAGAATTCCTCGTTTTCTCCCGCCTTCGGGTATTCTCGTTTGCTAATTGGAGTCTACTCGCTTCTTTATCTATGTATTGGACATATCGACGCGTGTTTACGTTCCGAGATGATTTATATGGCTGAGTTTCCTCATTCGTTTGCGAACTAGGTTGAAACTGCGAAGCGCGTGGTCCGTGTATCCTGCCTTCCTCTGATCTTGGTGACACTTTCAGAGATGGTGCTGCGATCCCACGTGGCTGAGCCTGCTGCTCTCTGGGATCTCGTTGTCTGTTCTTCTTCGACGTGCGGCTGGAGAAATCGGGTCAGAAGTTTATCTCCAGACATTGTAACCCCAAGCAAAAGGATTTGACAAGACTCGCACTGGAAATCACATAAGACCTACTATTTCGTGGGTCGCCCAATGACTGTACAATCTCCACCGTCCATTCTACAATTCATACATGGTGTGCCACACAGGGATACATCGCATCGAACTTTTCGTGTTCGGCATGCAAGGCAAGCTTTGGATGCACGTTTGCGTGGAGCAGTGCGTAAAGACTGTTCGAAGATTCCGTCGGGGATATCCGGTAAACTTCCAGACGGCGGTACTTCACTCTCGTGGTGGATTCGCGACTGCTCAGGATTCATCGTTCGTACTCTCTAGATGTTTACCAATAGAACTGGGTCAAAAGAAGGCATATTCTGTAATAAAACAAATTTTAAATTCAGTGTACGGTCTGGAGGTTAGTAAAATGCGGGGTCTAAATTCGCAAGCTAGTCTTGTAGCGATTCCGTGATGACTATACAGAGTACACTTAAAACAAAGAACCAGCTCAGCATATGGGGCATAGTTCTCCATAGTCTAAACTGAAATGATCGTACTCTAACCAATTTTACACTACCATAGCTATTTGGTCCTGTCAACTCGGTTTTTCTTATCCAGGAGCCCATTAGACATCAAGCATCAGTGGTTTCGGTAGAAATCGTATTGCGGGGTTCTCGGCACAAATTCAATGGGCTTTCGGTAGAAAATCAAGAGCGGGGCGCGGGGAACATCTCCACTGAAAATAAGCTTTAAATGAATCGCCGCTCTTACGCACGTGATATATGCTAGATACGGATGACCAAAATCTTTGAAGATACGTATAACAAAGGTCAAATAGAAATATAAAGAAAACATGTAAAAGAAATTCATGAAAAGCTTAAAATATAAGTAGCTAAAGAGCTTCTAATTGAAAGCAGGCTGTGAAGGCATCATGACCTGGGCCTTCTGTGATTAGGGTGCTAGACGACGCGATAAAAATTTTAACTAAGCCAAAGCTGAACCTTATGCAGCTCTTGATTCTCGAGCCACTGATATGAAGCTTTCATGATACCAATCCGCTCATAGAATTCACTGTTTGGCTGGATCTTCCCAACAACTAGAATGTATTCAGGCCCAGATTTGCTGCCACGGCCGAGTAGAAGTCCAGTCCATATTTCGGCCGACAGGCGTTGTTGAAAATTTTGATCCGAGGCCGTATGCCTTGTCAGCTGTAGGGGAAACCGCTCTGAATAAAAGCTATAACGAAGAATAGGTACCAGTTGCTTACTTCCACCACTATCATTGGTAAAGGGCTGCACCAACTCAAATTGCAATTTTAAAGCCATAGCATTCACATAAAGAAGCTTTCCCTCTTCTTCGGCTAGTTTTACTTCCTTTGGGAGCTTAAAAATAGGAGAAAAACCTCCTGAGCTTGTTTTATACTGGAATTCAAGAATATCCGAGGTACTTGGACGAAATTGGTCTGACTCCAGAGGAGGCCAAGTCACAGTTCCAGTCCAGCCAGCCCACGACCAGCTGGGGAATTCTGGCCTACGCCGAGGGAAAACATCGTTATGGCCAGATCTATGAAGCCAGCAAATTCCATAACTAAAATTGTAGCTCTCGTGTGGCTCTTCTGGAGCCTTCGAGCTAGAACTTACCCATCGAGGGACACCGTGGAGAAATTTGATTCCGCGAAACTGGAACTCCCCTAGTATAGCACTGATCGCATTAAGTGCGTCCGAGTCGTACGTAAGATCTCTAGAGGTGTACTGCATTATATGATTCTCCATTTGTATCAAAAGAGCAGGTTTGATATGTGATCCAGGTGGATGAATTACGAAGTTCCCGCTATTGGGGAACATCATCTGGCCGGCCAAGGTCGTAGGTGATTTACGATACACCAATGCCATGCTCGTAGATTCACATTGGCATCCGTTATGATCTTGGCACTCGTAGAAAGCCCCGCTGTCTGTAAAAACGAGACTCAAATTGGAAAAAAATCGTTCTTGATAAGTCCACCCTCTTGTGCTCCACTTAGAACTCTGGAGAACCACATTTGGATCAGGCATTGTGGCTAAAAGGGTATGAACTCCAATTTCAATTGATGGTTGACACGTTCTTTGCCTTTTACTTACTCCAGGGAGACCGTACTCGGAGCTTTCACCGGCGGCAGCAACAATCGTAAACTTTGCCCACTTATAAACTATGTCCATTCTTGAAATCTGCGCCATTTTTAAAGTCTTATCCCATTGGCAGATGCAATATTGATCAACCCACAGATATCGCAAGCCCAGCCTTTGAAGGACTATAATGGAGTCCTCTACAACGAGCGGACAAGATACAGGTAGTGGACAAGGGAATGAATTCGCTTTTTCGGGGATAGTTGTACCGGGAGTACCCCATACATAACTCAATGCAACATAATCCATTTTGCTTGTCCATTGCACGATTTCGCGCGTGGTGCAGTCTATGACATATATTGGGACGCTGCTTAATTGCTCGGCGAGAGCCTCTTCATTCACTAAGAATGAAGACCAGTTAGTCTCACATTCTGCACTTGACTCTACCCAATTTTGAATTAAATTGTAGTCCACATTAGATGGTTCAAGCTTGCGAGCGTAGAAAGGGGTATCACGGAAGATCAGATGATCAATCCATTCCTTGTTTGCCCCCATGTGTAACTCGGGGGACCCCATTGCGATGAGTCCAGCGGTCTTTGACTCTTGGAGAGCTTGATGGCCGGTCATTAGTCGATCTTCATGAGTAGTAACACCAAACAGAAATGATCCCGGGAATCCAGCCACTTTCGGATACGAAGTATTGTTGTTAGGAGTGAACATCTGCAGCGGTATCCAAGCCATAAGATGGTATTCATTGAATCCGGAGTCCTCAAATCTCATCGAATGAAAGAACCGACAAAAGGAGCAATCTGATCTTGGACTGATGTATTGTAAGTTTCCCAGATAAAGACCGGTGGGTCCCAAAGGTTCAAAAGATGCTCGGTTGAGAGAGGCTATCTTTTCGAAGAGCATTGTACATGTCGAACAACATTTAGAATTATCTTCATTGTGAAGACCACGGATATCTTTATCGACTACAAGTACTCCTCCATATCTGCCTGTCGAAGCCATATTTGCCGTTCTTGAAGAGTTTCTTGGAACTATGAAAGGTACTGAGTTTTAAGGAATGATGTAAACGGACAAGTCGCAAACTCTCATTCAAATACGAGCGGAAATCTGAGATTCTCTCGCAAGAGAGATATCAGCGGTCGAAAATGGACTGCACCTCCTTCAACCCAGTGACAAATGAAGTGTCGTGAAGTGAAAATCCGGTAGGGCTGGCAATCGATCAAAATCGTTACACCATCACAGACGAGACAGAAAATGCCAAAGCTCCTGCCATCACATTTGACCAAGCTTAAGGTATCTCTGTAGGTAAGAAGCGGTCATTGTCGGACATGGTCATAGCTCGAATGATGGGAGGAGTGCGCCCAGCGCAAAAGCAATTTCCAATCATTCAATTAAGGTTCCATTGGTGCTTGGGAACACGCCCACGCCGGATATTACGTGCCTCAGGCATCGAAATATGTAAGTTGCACGGGAAACATATCCAATTATATTATCACCCCCTTTTACGTGTTACCTCATTACGCCATTTGATTTTCATAAAAATATTATAAAGATCAGCAAAATAGTGCTTTCCTTTGATGCTTAAACCTTTATGATGTCACCGAGAAATATCGCCAAGAGCGATGTGTTCCACATCTTCCAGGCCTCACGCCTGAGCCTTCCAGCCCCTAATCAGCTGAACAATCCCTCTTGGCATGCAGCCATTATTGAGGTCTCGTCATGGGTATCAGGCCAATTAGCCACAATCTTTTAGTTGACCTAACGCTCGGGCGCGTTCGAACACAATTCCACGCAGATTCCAAATACTGAAATTGAGGCGGTGCCCATAGTGGAATCACCACCAGAGACAAGTAAGCGTAATGCATCTTGGCACCGCAGCAGACTCTTGGTTTGCTCATAAAAGTTAATTTCCTCCCCACTTCGCCAACCTCTTCTCTTTCCTTGTTCCTTATCTCCAATATCGATCGCAATTTTTCGACCGTGATACTCAAGCCAAAATGATTCTTCCGCGTGCCTTGGGAGAGCTGGAAGCGCGATACTACAGATGGTCCGCCGCGTCCCCATCCTTCTGCTGAAGCGACCAAAGTCTAACCCAATTTCGCAGTAATTCGTATTATGACAATTGCCATTCAGCTTGGTACCGCTGGGGCCGCTGGGTGTTGGCAGGCATCGTCCTCCTCTTCTCACTCTTCTTGCTGGCCGTCTTTTTGTATGCCTGACTCACCCTCGCTTTACTCAACTTTTTATTTCGTATTTCTAATACATCGCAGATTTTGCGCCCGCCGCCGCCGCCGCCGAGCAGGAACCTTTGCTAATCCAATGGTCGCGCAACAACCACCACAAGGCGGATACTACAATCAAGGCCCTCCGCCGCAAAACTATGGAGAATATAATCAGAATTATAATGGGTATCCCGGGCAGCAGGCTGGAGTGACACCACCGCAGAATGTGTATAATCCGAAGTGAGGGCGTTGAGTGATAGAATTAAATATGGGAATTTTGAATGTATAGATATGGAGTTTATGTTGAACTAGTACAAGTTCCTATCTCTGACTCAAAACCTGCCAGAAATTGCTTTCTTCCTTGTTTCCCAACCTATCGAATAACTGCAGCTACCATAATGTAACTTCAGCCATACTATTACAATATCGTCCATGGTGTTTACGTTCAAACACTCTTCAATCAGTTCACTTTCCTAATTACGTCATACCCACCAGCTCTCATATTCTCAGCAAAAGTCTAGACATGGAGACATCTAGCAGGAAGGCCATTGCCAATGGAACGAGGATTGTGCAGAGACAAGAACGCAGGGGGAAAGTAAATCGTCTTGCAATGTTCAAACTTCATCATACATTTGTAAAAGCATAAGATTGAGGGACAAAATGCTATTACCATTAATGACCCTTCGCCCAAGCGTCTAGCTTACTCTTTTGCTATGTCCGGGTATACACGCAATATCGCGATTTTGTTACTTAACTTTAACCCGGTGCTAGCCCTGTCCTGCCACATTGATGCAGTTCTGGTTTATCCTGATCTTGTAATTATGAATAGATTATCTGTCTAGTAAATCTAATCATTTGAATATATAGGTTTCGAAGAGATATAATTCTACATTTCTCTTTCGGGCATCTTCATGGAAGGCGGCTGCGTAGCTAAAATGGACGCCTGAGTGAGTTTCACTTCAACGCCTATATAACTGGTATCTCTTCCAGCCGAAGAGCATGAAAATTCAAGGGCCTTATATTCAGTCTACAGAGTGTTCAGTGATCAGCCGTGGGCCAGAGATAACCAAATACTGTTCTATGACAGATATGTCGTCCCTGGGGGATATCCTGCGCTCCCAGCACGTGCTGGCCAGTTCAGGTGGCAGCAACGAAGAGAATTTTGCACGTTTATCGTGACTTCTCCACGAGCATGGTAAGGTTAGGCTTAATAGTTTACTTTGTGCTTCTCCTATTTCCCTTAGCATCTAATTTTTCTTTTACAGGTACAGCCATTCGTGACAGGGGTGGTTCCATTGCCAGGTCCAGTATCAAAATCGACTACAACCCCCATGACATAGTTCGCAAGAGACAAAGCCTTCTCTAGCTCTATTCAGCCCTCTAGAAGCGAGAGGATAGGCGGACGGTGAGACGGCTAAAGTCGAGAGGTGGGAGGTAACTAACCATATGGCTATGAATCAAGCGGTGCATCGTGAATGAGCCAGCAGCATGCTTTCCAGGCTGCCCTTGCTCATATGTCTTCCTCGCCAGCACCAAACAATTTCTACAGTATTAGTTTATGAAATGATGTCAGATGGGAGAATGCATGAATCCGGCAAGTGTTTCGAATTCATAATCAGAGCGGAGGTTACCATACTATCTTGTACTATTTGAAATAAGGCTGACGCCCACCGGCAGAACAAGCTTCTCCCGTAGCCAATACCATAGTTTGTACAGGAAGACCAATCCGAAGTACAGCGTACAGGATGATCGTGCTCGCGTGTCCATGATAGAGGATTGGTGGCACAGGTGCCAGGCACTGATGCACGTACAGGCATATTTCCAGCGTCCGGAAGTGGCTGTGGGTGTGGTATGGAAGATCTTCGCGTCGGACGATTTCGATTCGGCGCATGGCAGCGCCCAGGGATGACGGCGGTCGGGAGTGGCGGCGCATGATTATTACCACTTTCGACGACGTCGAGATTCATTAACGGATAGGGAAAATGGGCACGACGTCAGTATCACCGCACACAAGTGCGAGCGATGCGAAAAATACGAAAAGTACGAACCGTACGAGCAGTGCGAGCAGTCTCCGACTCTACGCAACGACATCCCAACAGGGCCACCCGCGGCCCGATACATTACTGTACAGTGCAATGCAGCAGAGTCCACTTCATTGAGACCGGTCATCAAGACCGGCCGGCTACCGGTACGAGTACAGGAACGAGTACTGTACTGCACTTAAAAACACAGCCACTGCATCATCGCTGCCGAGGTATCTAATTCCATCCCATCCCATGTGCCACCCATACGCCGAGTCCACCGCGACATAATTCCCCAGAGCAGACACCGCCCGTTCCGAGGGCCGTGGTTCGATTCGACCACATGTGGCGCAAGGCGTGCCACCCCTGAATACCCTGAGACCAAATACCACAGATGGCAGGGCATGGCTGGACTGGTGTTGAGCTGTTGCGCCGTTGCGAGCTGGTCCATGGCATCTGGGTGGTCCTCACCACCGCATAGTGCGCCGCATGGCCACAACTGTGCTGTTGAACTTCGTGCAGTCCCTATCAGGATCCTCGGCCTTCCCAAGTAGAGCCAAGTAAACTCCGGAATCGTCCAGAAGGGGAGAGGGGGCATGTTTTGTTTCCCGGATGGTGGATATCGGTGGATATCTGAACGTCTATCCGGGATGCAATGGCGTCTTACGTAGCATTTTGGGCTTGATAGACACTGTGCAACTCGAGGTTCCTGCATGTCCCTTTTAGGGGGGCAATCTTACGGATGCCGACTGTAATCTGACTTTGTACATCGCCTCGCTGCAGCAAGTAACCCTACGACGTTAAGTATAGTTCTGTCAAATCCTTCTCAGCGCTTTGCCCCTGTCTCCGCGAGGATGGGCCACGAAGCTTATTGCGGAGGGATCTCCCACCCATTGCTATAAGACTCTCTGATCTTCTTGCATCGACCCTAGACTACGGATTACAGTGTTTATAATACTTCCCTTTCGTACTTCGCACAGCTACTTTATATTGCACTGCCAACTTCGCTGGACCCTGCCGATCTCCTGGTCCCAAAGTGGCATTTGATCGTGTGGAGTCTGTTCCACTCATTTAAGTTTCGAGCGTCGGCCCAACTTTTCGTGTCGGACGCCGAATCATTATATACCTCCCTCCTACCGTCCTTATTTTTCATTTCTCTTTATTCACTGGGAATTGTGTCAATATTGAGCCTAGTTGGTATATCCAGGGTGGTTAATCTTTATTTCGCGAACACCTCTCCGTCCGTCCCACCATGAAGTTCCTTGGGCTGGTGGCCGCTTCGGTTGCGTCATTCTCTCTCGGCGACTTCGGTACGTTTCTCTTCCAACATCCCCTCCTAACCCTCCAAACGCTCCCAGCGGCTCACAAACCCAGCAGCAAATGCAAATGTTCTCCCTCGAGAGCCTTCTCCAGGAACCAGCTCTTCCGACTCTCTTGCGATCTTGCCGAAAGGAAAGCGGGCGCTTCCGAACTCTCCGTCCGGGGGATATGCCCCCAAAATAGTAACATGTCCTGACGATAGACCGACCATCAGAGCTGCAAGCTCCCTTTCGCCGGAGGAAACAGCATGGCTCCAGCTTCGAAGAAATCTCACAATCGATCCCATGACTTCATGGCTTTCCAGAATGAACATTTCCGGGTTCGATGCGACTTCATATATCAACTCGGTTCGAAATAATGTCAGTACGCTTCCTAACATTGGTATCGCCATGTCCGGCGGTGGATACAGAGCGTTGATGAACGGAGCGGGATTTCTTGCGGCCGCCGATGACAGAACGGAGAACTCAACCAACGCGGGACAGATCGGTGGTCTTTTGCAGTCAGCAACCTACCTTGCAGGCCTGTCCGGGGGTGGATGGCTAGTGGGCTCGATGTATACCAACAACTTCAGCTCGGTACAAGACCTTCGAGATGGGAGCCAGGGCTCATCTATTTGGCAATTTGGAAACTCCATCTTCGAGGGGCCGGCCGGCAAGGACATCCAAATCTTTGACACCGTTAACTATTTTTCGGATATCATTGACGATGTTGATGGCAAATCGGGGGCAGGGTTCGAAACATCCATTACTGATTACTGGGGACGTGCTCTGTCTTTCCAGCTTGTCAATGACACAGACGGTGGACCGGCATACACCTTCTCGTCTATCGCTGTGGAACCGAACTTTGCCAATGCCTCGATTCCCTTCCCACTCCTTGTGATGGATAGCAGACCTCCTCATGTCCAGGTCGTTTCCATCAACTCGACTGTTTTTGAAATTAGCCCTTTTGAAATGGGCTCTTGGGACCCAACCACATATGGCTTCGCACCAACAAAATATCTGGGATCTAACTTCAGCAATGGAGTAGTTCCATCAAATGGCGATTGTGTTGAAGGGTTCGATCAAGCTGGATTTGTAATGGGGTCATCGTCAACCCTGTTCAATACATTCCTTCTGAATATTAATAGCACCGCCCTTCCAAAAGCTCTCCTGGATCTATTCACCAATATCTTGACACATATTGGTAATGATGACGAAGACATAGCTGAATGGCAGCCGAACCCCTTCTTTGGATATAACCCTGAAAGCAACGCCTATGCTCAATCCGAGTCACTAACCATTGTTGATGGAGGCGAAGATCTTCAAAACCTCCCGTTGTATCCCCTCATCCAACCGGTGCGCCACGTTGATGTAATCTTCGCAGTCGATTCCTCAGCCGATACAACCTTCAATTGGCCAAACGGTACGGCTATGGTAGCTACTTACCAACGTTCCTTGAACAGTACTATTGAAAATGGCACTGCGTTCCCTTCAATCCCTGACGAAAACACATTCGTTAATTTAGGTTTGAACAACAGACCTACCTTCTTCGGCTGTGACGCGTCCAACATCACAGGCGAAGCACCATTGATAGTTTACGTCCCAAATGCACCCTACATCACCCAATCCAATGTCAGCACATTCGATCCCGAATACAACAATACGCAACGAAACACGATTATCCGCAACGGGTACGATTCTGCCACTCAGGGCAATGCCACACTCGACGCCCAATGGCCGGCATGTATGGCTTGCGCCGTTCTCTCCCGCTCATTCACCCGAACCGGTTTCGCCGTGCCAGCAGAGTGCACCCAGTGCTTCGAGCGATACTGCTGGAACGGAACCACAAACAGCACCACGCCAGACGGCTACACCCCGCCGTTCAAGGTCGGCCTCGTCTCAGATAGCGCGGCCAGTAGTGTCAGGGTCGGAGCGTCTGTCGCAGTTCTCGCAGTTGGAGCTGCCATTCTATTTCTTTGAACATAGAAAGAACCACACGGAGCTAGAGTGATTTGGAAATCTTAGATGTTTTTGCATAGCGAAGAGGGGATAAGGCGCACTTTTGGCGTTTTGCTCGTTTTCTGGATGGCTGTGATCGTTAGATTTCATGGTTAGAATAGACATGAGGAAATGAAAAATGAAAATACTGTAAAAGTACGTTAACTGAAAACATCTCAAAATATAAATATGACGCGCGATTTACAGATCAGGCTTCCGGCCGGCTAGGTACGGTTGGATCCCTGACCCCAGGACGTGCATACTTGACGTCTTTCCACAATAACAGTGACTAAGGCATTCCCACGATGCTAGATTACTCTATAGAGTGGGATCAAGCGTACTAGTAGGTTGCCGAAGTTCAAATACGCGGTGGACGTGTTACAGAACTCATGCAATTTCACCTATCATCACGAGTCTTTTCGATCCTTCTTGGCCTTCATAGGTACCTAACTGGTCCAATACTCGACATGGTTCTCCACCCTACGGACGACATGCCTTATACGCTAGAGATAGTAGTTTCCGAGGAAAGCTCTCTGAAAGGGTTAAACCTTCAAGTCTATTCTTGCGGTGATATCCAAACAGCAGAGTCGCTCCGATGCGTCACAAATACTTCTCATAGATTTCCTTCAATACCAGTTGAACAATGGTTGGGGCTGGGACACTGGAACTGACAAGGTCGTGTCTATGAGAAGATGATGGCTTTTCACAGAATTTCCACTTCAGATAATGGAGATCTTCGGGGGTGGGGGGAAGCAAGATTCTAAGGATCACTCAATCTATTCGACAATGGTTGACAGCTATTTCCGATTCGACCTGGAAGAATAGTACCTAGGTATTTCACTCGTCGCGACACGGTTACGAGCATTTAATCTCCATACGGAGCTACCAAATTCATTAGGGCTAATGAGGAACTATCTACAGCCACAGAGTACGAGGAAGTTATGGTACTTGTCTCTGCCCACTCTCGATAATGTATACAAAAATCCATGATAAAACCATCGCTTAAACTCTTAAAGCCAAATTAGGCGATTTTGGGCTTCATTTAGGGAGTTGTTCTGGTAATATATGATCAGATTTTAATGTTATTATACGACGAGATAATAATTACAAAGGTCAAGAATATCGTTGTATAGGAAATACGTACAGACACGTACTGGGTTCGGTCACAGGTGAATATTTCGCATTCTGGCTCCAATCATTGATATTAAGAGATTTCACGTAATACATTTAGCCCTCAGAAGGCTTACCACAATAGAAGGGCATATATTAAGCGTAGTAGGATAGAATAGATAGTAATACCTATTTGATATTTCTACATGACTAAATCTTAAGGATTGAGTTAGTAGCCTTATTCCCCACTATCCGTTAGGTTCGTGCGAGAGAGGTTCCTTCTCGTCTATATCGTCCTTTCGAAAACATCTCGCAATCTCGTCGAATGATTTCTCGCGAGGAAATTCACGTACTGTACTAGTTAGATATCCGGATTACAAATTGCCACAATACATGAAAAAGTCTCGAAGCGAACGGGAGTGGATCATAAAACAGGACTAAGCACGCATAAGCGAACCCGCCGGTGATCTCCCTAGGGTCAAAAAGGAGGTTGTTTGCCATTTACGGCCTAGCTTCTCCTTTAGCCTCAGGCTGCTATTCCTCCCGCTCATATGGCGCACCCCAACTTCAACGTCTTCAATAGAGGTACCCAGTGGCCCGCCGATAGGAATCCCGCGGTATTTTTCGTTTATATTCAAGCTGGCAACGCTTAGAATGCCTGAAGGAGGGAAATTCCATAATGCAGCGTATCGCGGTGGAAGACAGTAACAATGACGATGTCACTCCTCTCCGATCCTAAGATATACAACGAGGACATGGACGAGCAATTCGCTTGGGTCATCGAAGTTTCAACCTTCAACGAGGATAGTATTTCCGGTATGTCTCCATGACGTTATGTACTCCCCGCATCATATCGGCCGGTCACTCACTCACTAATCCTGTTCGCATAGGTGCCAAGAAAGTGGGTAAACGCCTCTCGTCTAATGAAAGGTTGCATTTCTTTTGGATTTGCCTTTTATGCTTACATGATGAGAATAGAGCCTCCAGTTTGTATCTGAAACGGGTAAATCAAGGCCGCGTGGGACGAGGCGGCACTTGATACGTTCGCATGCACGGCGTAACCATGATAAGCCTTCTCAGCGCCGACCTGTTTCTTCAACTCCCCGAGACTCTTCCTATGCAAAGATTAGTCCTGGGGGGGAAGAACAAAAGCAGGCGTCTGGTTTGGAGCATTCGTCTCCATGCCATCAGGGGAATAGAGAGGTCACGTTGGGTATGGAGATAGGGTCGTGCGATCCCTTTGACAGCTTGCCTGTCGTGGGTCGCTCGAGTGTGCATTCTCTTCTTAGTCATGGTTCGATTCCCTAATCCACTCATCATTCCCTTTTTCCCCACCGTGCGCCCCCATATTTTGTTTTGTAGCCAAATACGGCTTATACTCCTGATCCTCGTACTGTACCAAGACTTTCGAATAACTTCATATTAAGTTTTGGTTACAAAGAGCTGCCCTGTTTAAATCATAACCCAAGCTTCAAGTTCACACCTACATGCTCTGCTCGCTGTATTGAGGCATAAGTACTGACCTAAGGACCTTTATGCAGTTGATAAAGTAGTTCGATACACGCGTGGTCTTCCAGGGCCCAGAGAAGGATGGATCTCCTTCGGGATCTCGGATTCCGCCGTCATAAATCTCATTCTATTCGTCGCCTCCTTGGACATCGCAGGACTCTACGGCAAAAGCGAAAACCCTGAGATCTTATTCTGGAAAGGGGAGACGATTCGTGTGATAAACGACCGGCTCAAAGATCCGAAACTGGCTGTCGCGGATGGCACTATAGCAGCCGTGGCCTCACTCGCACATCTGGAAGTACGCATTTGTCTCAATTCCCGTAGATAAGAGGTTGCTGATAGATATTTGTAGAATCTTATAGGGACGGCGGAGAGCGCCAGGGTCCACGCTGAAGGGTTGCACACGATGGTGAAGAGCCGCGGGGGTTTGGAGAATCTGGGCGGGGATAATATGCCACGACGAATGGTTTCCTGGTCAGGCTTCAAAACCGCATCCTATTGTTAAACCTGCTAAAGCCAACCTAGGAGCGATATATGTACATCTATCATTCTGCAAACAGAACCACGTTATCCGGGCCCCACACTTGCAGCCGTACCCTCCCCGCCTGAAACAACCCTCTCTCTGCGCTACAGAGACGTCTTATACAACCAGACGTCCTCTTTTCTCTTCTCTGAGCTAACTGTTGAATCGCTCCTTTCCCTCCAACGCCTTACCGCCCTCAAAGAATCTACCGCCATCTCTCTCGTCACCGAAGAAACAATTGATTCAATCCCTTACACCGACACGACCGACCATCTCGAGCGCCAACTCCTACGCCTAGCCCAAGTAACAACTCTTAACATGCCCTCTCCATACCAAGCTGTATATTCTCTCTTCGGCTATGCGGCCCTCGTACACACTTACCTGATTCTACGCGATTGCTCCAAAGACCTACCTTTCAGCCATCTCCTCTCGACACGCATCCGGAAGATTTACACGCACGCACTCGTCGATACCGAGGACCTCACGACCTCCTTCCCGGAACTCACCCTCTGGGTCCTCATCATGGGCGGCCTGGCGGGCGACCCGGCGACGGACAAGCCGTGGTTCGCGACATGCGCCGCCCAGCTCTCCGCGTCCCTGGGCCTGCGCGGTGGGGACGACATCGCTGCGTTTCTGCGCGAATGGCTCTGGTCCGACCTCTATCGCAGCCCGGTCACGAACGCATTCTGGAATCAGGTACGGGAGGCAAGAGGGGGTGTTGATGAAGATGAGGATGGGAACTACGAGGTCAGGAAGTTAGCGGATTTGGTTAGTCTTTTGGCGTTTAATTCGGCTGCATGATTTTTTGTTTATGGGTATTTATCTAAAGTGCGGTATGGTTTTTATGTTTTGTGTTCTGGTTTAGAGCCTGGGCTGCGTTGGTGGATAAGTCGATTCATTTTTTTTGTATATGATTTAATGAGGAAACTGTATTCATGAACAGCGATGTTGATTATACCTAGGTACCATTCGAATCTGATAGTAACCCTCCACTATTGTTTAAATATACTCCCTGTAATATGCGTGCACTATCTGTTGCATCATTTATACATTCTGAATCATCATCCTTACTTCTTTTCCTATTCGCTGTAGGAATCCATCTCTACCGTAGTTCAGTTATTGTGTTAAGGCTGGTGGGCTAGAGCTCTTGGATTGAGGTGAGGTATGGACATTTTTGGGGGCCGAAAAGAAACGCAAAACCAGGTTTGGATTAAAACCTGCTTTCTAATATCCATTGCCTCGCATTCTTGTTGCATGGAATAAACTTTGAACTCAGTGAGTTGATGTAGGTTTTTAATCATATAAATTACACACACACCTCCTTGTCTGTGCGACGGTGAGATGTTGAAGCAAGGTTTGAGTTGATATCCTTGAACAGAGCATGTATTGCTTGGCTGGAAGAGCTTGTGAAAATTTTGAAATTCAACTGAATTAGCGTTTAAGTAAGACTGGTAAAAGAAAGATCCTGAGATAGAGAAATAAGATAAATGAATTATATAATAGATAGGTTGTTGGAATCTGTGATGAGTAAGTATCTTGGAGTTGGAAAGTTAAAAATATAGTAGGTGGCCATCCCAGATTCCCAGAGAATACCGGCTAGTCTCCGAGGGAAAAACCACTAAACTTTTGCATGTATTGAATTTGAGAAAAGTATTCTACAACACGCATTGAATTCAATCACAATTTCTAAAATAGAGTTATTGAGTCGCACGTTCAATTTCTCAAATCCTAGGGAGCAACAGCAGTGTGCATTCGTCGAATGAGGAAATGGATTATCTTTCCCTTGCTTTCAGCATGTCGAGAACATGACTGAAACCTTGTTGTCCAGAATTTATCTCAAGCTGTATCTGGGTATGGATTTGGGTTAATCCTAGAGAGATTTGCTTTTCAAGTGCGTTCAGTTCGATTGATTGGCTGTTGCAGTGCCTTGTCTTGGAGGCGATGGAGATTGAGGTAACACAACGGCTTGTGATATAAGTTAAGCAGGAATATTGTTTTCATGACTTTTCTAATGCTCCCTGCTTTTCATGCCCCCCGTGTTGGTTTTACAAATATCGATGCCATAGGTGGATTCGCATTTATACGAAAATCCTACTAAATGGATTGGTCGAAATTCTATAGGAGATAAACAGAGTGGAATGAAGATTAGTCGTAGTTGAAGGCAAGGAAAAGTGGCTGAGGCGGCGGCAGCTTCCTCCCGCCAAATTTCACTTGATTTAATTGGATCCCGTCCAGCCGTTCCCTTTTCGCAGGTCATACCACGCAGAATAGGGACGTGCGCATCGACCCTAAGGAATGTACATAATGCGTTAGCATTACGAGGCTGACCGCCTGCTAGATTGAGCATTTCGCGCTAAAAGGTGACGTTGAAATGTGAGCATTCGGACACCTTGGACGAAAGGATGGGTATAAAGCTACATATAGGCACCTTGGTGTTTGAAAAGCTCTAGTTTTTCTTCTGGAACCCTTCAAATTTTGGTTCTACACGTCTGGACCAGCTTTGTAGCAATGAACCGGCCACAATACACGGTAGTTGGGCAAATAGATGACAGACAAGGCCAAATCCGTGACCTCTCACCTCCTGGCTATCCAAGCAGCACACAGTCAAAATTCCCACAGGCTCACTACGATACAGATCTCCCAGCGGAAGATGGGACAGGTCACCTAACTCCGGGAATTCACACACCTGGGCTTGCCAGCGAAACCCCGTGGAACCTCGAGAACGAATCACGAACGCCTTTGACATCATTCACACCTCTCGATCCGAGGCTCTATTCTCAAGACGCGGTAACTCACGTTTAATTCTGATTCAGCCTGTCAATGTCTAATGCATAGTTTAGAATCTTAAGCAAAAAATCCGTATTCTTCGCTTCATCTCCCGCGTTATGGCTATTGCTGTCTCCACAGCCACTGCCTATCAAGAGGGTCGCAGTCTACACCTCTACCTAACAACTCACAACACCATACGCGATGGCCGTGGTCCATGGGCTCTTCAGACATCACTCTGGCCTACCATTCTCCTCTTCAGCGTGTCTATATTGACTGTTATCCTCAGTATCCTCGTCCTTTTCGCCTATATCTGGAAAGGGATAAGGCAGGCGAATCAGATAAGTACGATTGATACCTGGGTCTCTGTAGGTGCAGAGGTTATACACGTAATTCTATGGATCGTTGTCGCGGCGTTGTATCGAGCAGGAAAAACGGGGCATGATCTTTGGGGATGGGCATGTTCTCCCTTAGCGGCTGGGTTGCAACATAATTTCCAAGGCATAGTGGACTTTGGGGACGTTTGTCAAAGAAGTGTAAGTGTTCCGCGTTTGTATAGTGATGACAACTTAAAGGGAAGGCTGAGCTGACTATATGCTAGGGAAGGTCTTGGGCTTTGAGCATTGCGAATGCTGGGCTACAATTCCTCGCGGTGTTTATCCTTGTTCTAGTTTACATGCGGATGAAAACTAAAAAGAGGATGGGAATGCACGGGCTGAATAGTGGCATGAAATGAACTTTGTTTCGGCCTCGGACTTTGTACTTGATAGTTATCCTGAGCTGGCTGGGCACTCTTAATAGAGTATCTCAATTTGATGTTGAAATATGGAATCTTTCAACTTAGACTCTGTTCAACTATGATTTGGGGTTGTTGTCAGTTCGGGGGGATGGATTCAAATTTTAAGGCGCAAGCTATCTCCCTACCTAGGTTGTTAAAAATATTGTACGTGGCAGAGGATTCTTGTCGGAATATCAGGGAAATTTTGTATTTTCTCTAGGTCTTAATAAATGGCTAGTGCCATTCCAGGCAGTCTAAAATATAAAATTAACCATTGTTAAAAGCCGTACGCCAAATACAAATTAAACTCTTAAAGGTTGTGTCCTATACTCATTCTCGCCGCACCCATCTTCTGTCTATTCTTCATTCTTCGGTATGTCAAAACTAAGGGTAACACAGCGAGAAATTGCAGGGCCGCACTGACAATGGTCAGAGCCTAAGAGTGTCCCTAATAACCAAGTTATTTTAGCTTTATTCCTCGAACTCTCAGAATCAGAGCTATAATCCTCACAAAATGAAAGTTATCTTATTCCTCTCACACTCTTTTGCAAAATTTACTATACCCTCGAAATTGGGTTGGATCTTCGATGCTAAAGGTGAGCACGCCCAACCCCACAGATCATGGCCCGTCTTCCCTACTTTGTATAGTATCGCAATTACTATCCAAAATAGTACGTGACTGACCTCTACCCCTATAGATAAATACGTATTAATTGAGCCTACTGTATTGGCCGCTTTTACACCTTCTCGAATGTAGGCCACAAAAACAAGTAAGCTGATAAGGAGAGTGAGAGCCGATGCGACTAGGAGAAGAATAGTAGGCCAGAGGGAAGTTTGAAGGGCCCACGGTCCACGTCTAACACGGTGGATTTCATGGGTGGTGATAAATGTATGCAGAATCAGAGCCTGTTCGATAGTTGTTGCGGTGGCAAGCATAATTGTCGCAAACCGGGAGGCGAGACGGAGAATACGGATTATTATTTTAAGATTCTTTTTAATTGGACTTGGGGTTAGTTTTATCGATCTCAGAATATATTTTGAGCGAGGTGTTCTCACAGCATCTTCAGCAAGATGTTTCTCTTGCAGAAGGGTAAGTGACGATAAGGGCTCGCTCGCGTGGGCTGTTAAAATGCCATCGAAAGTTTCCCAGCCAAGGTCGTGTTCCTTGACCTTTAAAATACGAGGATATTCTGAGTGCTCCTCGGATTGTGGTACAGAATCGTACTGATGATCGATTGGTTTACTCATCACGGGAACTGTCACCAACCTTAAAAGACACAGAGTTCCAGTTATTGGAAGTGTTAAAGAGCTAGATATATATGGCCAAAAGTGGTGGTTTTTAAAGTATCGTATACCGAAGCAATCTGGCAACGGCTTGAGACACTAATAAAGCAGCAATAGTGAGAGGCTCTCAAGGTTTGACGTGGGGGTCTAAGCTCGGCACCTATACGCGAAGACAAATGTTCATCATGCCTTCGTATTCTGTGGTAGGATTTTAGACTCATTTCCCAAACCGCCTCCTTCATACAATCTGCTATCGATTGAATCGATAGTCGAGTATTTCCGGTTTCATTACCCGAGCCGCCCTATGAGATTTACTAAGAAGCTCGATGGCAAAACAAAAAAACTTTGTTGATTGGAAAATTATACGTGATGCTTCATAGCTCGGAATTCGAGGATCTAATCCCAAGATTGCCGCCTTTCGGCTACTGGGCCGGCGGTCTATTTATGAGATTATGCGCATAATCTCAAAGCATCAATTAGCATAACAAATGGAAGTGGCCCTCTTTCTTCATATGCGCAATTATTAGCAGCCCTGAATGCAATACTGCCACGTAATCGTCAAAGAAGTCGTAGGGCTGAATGTAGATGCTACTTTGGTGTTCATTAGGTCATGTACACATGTGCGAGAGCGGCAATGGCAGTAGCTTTCCCTTCTCGTTCAAGCGAACTGCCGACCGGTTAAATAAAACATTTTGGTTCTCATCAGCCAGGAGTTTATCATATTGTCCTATCTTTGGGTAACCTTACGCTTAAAGTGAGTCTCAACGGTTTCATCCTTACCCCTTCAAAAGTATTGAAAGAGAATAGTAAATTAAATCACTACTTGCAGTATCAGCTTTTACTAAGTTCTGTAATGTTTAAGCTTCAATATGTGATTCAAAAAGAGAACCATTTCGTCTTTGGCTATATAACTAATCATCCTATAAATTTTATAATTGTTAGGTAGTTTCTAGGTGCTAGTTTCATGAAATCTTAGCATTGTAACATACTTATAGATCCAGTACTATTCTTCCTACCCCCCTTGAAACACAACTCAGCATTGCATGGACTTTTTCCTCTTCTAATAGCCCTACTCCTCGATGGATGACCTGCCCTTTTCTTAGCCCTACTCTGCAGGTGCCACAGTTACCAACTTCGCAGGAAGAGGGTATGTCCATCCCAACTTCCTTAAGAACGCCAAGCAATGTCTGCGAAGCAGCTACTTCAACTATCTTTTTGGAGTCTGCCAACTCTACGGTGAAAGGATCACCTGAAGTGGTTGCTTCAAAGGCTTCAAAATGTAGGTTAGACCTAGCTATGTTTAGCTCCTCGGCAGCTAGAGAAACTGCGTTCATCAACCGCTCGGATCCGCAACAATATATATGCGTCGTATTATTCGCCTTACCGAGAACTCGAGCAACATCAAATATTTTTCCGGCATCCTTGTTATAAATAGTAATATTTTCCTCCCCCAACCTGTTTAGATGGCTCTTAAATGCGATATCATCCTTCCTCCTGACCAAATAGTGTAGGTGATAACTCTGGCCTTTCTCTTGCAATTCTTCGGCAGATGCAATGAAAGCAGTTAAGCCAACTCCTCCAGCGATTAGTACGTGATGATCTGCGTCTGTGGACAGAGGGAAACTTGACATAATTTTTCCAACCGAGACAGTTTGTCCTGTCTTCATACTCTCATGTAGATATAGTGAGCCTCCACGAGTTGAGTCTCGATCAAGCGCCACACCAAGCGTAAATCGATTGTTGTGACCTTCGACTATCGAGTATGCCCGCACGAGCTTTTCGGTTAATTTCAGGCGCACATGAGATCCGGGACCAACTTTCGGAAAATCTTTAATAGGATTAACTGCCTCGAACTCAAAAGCCGATATGCGAGGTGTTTCAATTTGCTTGTGCACAAGTCGATAGTCCGACCAAAGAGCGTCTTCACTGCTTCCAAATATACGGCCATCATCGCTCTCGAATATTTTTTTCAGTCGATTAGAAAATATATCGCGAATTTCTGTTCCAAGCTCCGTTATCTCAACCAACGCCGCCATTGCTTGCGTGTTGTCCTTTTCGTGGTGTAGATACTGCTGAACTTTCGCGATAGTCCATGTTGGATGTAAGCGTTGGACAAGGACCATTTGGTCGCCCGCTGCGATATATCCTTCCTTGACAACAGATAGATACCAACCTGTTCTGCCCAAATTCTGTGAGCGTAGCGCCATATCTTTTACCTGGAATCGACGATTGAGATTGTAACACGGCTGACGGGGTTGTGTAACCTGAACTATAACATCCTCCCCAATCCGGAAGATATCGCCAATGCAAAGATTATGTTCATCTGCTCGCGTAGTAACAAGATTCTCTCCGAAACCACCAATAGTGAAGAGGCTCGCAGACTGAGGAAGATCGGCTCTCCACTTTGAGTAGTGCTGAGAAGGATATTGATGGAGTGCCATTTCAACACCGCCATGAAACTTATAAGCTTGCTGGTCACCTTCACAGCCCAACTTTGTGATCCTTACTCTATCGCTGCGCGGACTTTTATGTATTGCAGATCTGATACCTGGCCCAAAGACGGGCCTAACTTTGCCTGTACGAACTTGTAACAGAGTGTCACTCTGCCATAGGGACTGATTGTTGTCATCATCGGCCAGTTCTTCAATCATGACTAGAAGAAATTGGAGCTACCGATTTGGATATTTACGACGATAGTTGATAGCGTCGTAGAAGTGAAAACCCCGATAGTCAATTCAAGTAGAAAATTCCGCTAGTACGTCTTACTAAGCGCAGACACTTGATTAAATCTAGTAGGGACTGCGCCGCGGATTTGAAAGTGTAGTTATGTGATAAGCTCATGCATCCTATATTGACCTTTATTTATAATACATGAACCACATCTAATAAAAATTTGCAAGCGCGTGTAGTTGGGAGGACTTGCCAGGTGCTCTTTCTTCGAAAGGAACACGATACTAAGAGACGGTTCCATACTGAATCAACTTGCTAATGGCACCTACGTAATTACCGAAACCAACACTCTTTTCTAAGATTGGCGGGCGCAGCCGGCCGACCCTATGATAACAGAGAGGGGAAAATGGGCAGGACCTACGTGTAATGCCGAGATTGAATCGCATCATGCTAACCAGAAAATAGGCAGCACTGAATAATAGAGATTCTGCTAACTCCATGAGCCGAATTTGAGTTTCGGCCTACGATAGCTCTTGGGACCGTTGTTGGAGCACTGAACTGGTTGGGATGTAACGTGTAAAGCATTTAAATAACTCCAATCGCTTACAATAAGAAATATAGCAGTTGGAAGTTACATTTCAATAGCCTAGGAGATAGGATGTAGGTCTTGCCTAAAATCTCAGAACTAGCGTATGATATATGCCTTACCAAACACAATCTTTGCGAAGCCGGGACAAAATGATTCCGAGTACCTTAATTACTAATTAATAAATATCTCTATTGAAACCTTTTTCTTAAATAAAGAAGGATAGTAACAGATAACCGCATATGGGTAAATATCACCAATTGGAATTCATATGCGCTATTCACCAGAACCCCGTTTCTTTCCCTATACCGTAAACTATTAGATACTAACTCTAAGCCTTTCCACTAGCCCCATCTTCCTTCGTACCGTTTTCAATTTCAGCTTTGTTATATTTCTAAGGAGTTGAATATACCGTATAGGTGTAGGTTATTGTCAATGGCATTTTTTACGGTGGAAGACTAAGAATTGTCCCATTTAAAGTGATCTAACTAGCAGCAAAGGAAGTTAAAGACAGTGAAATCCCACAGCCATTCCTTGACGTACCGTACGTATAGTTTAGAGGTTTAGCACGATGGTCTGTATACCTAGAATATATATAGAAGGACAGGCGTAACACAGGTGTTCCGAAAAGAAAAGAAGAAAGTTCTTATTTTTCTCTCTAGAATACAGCTACCTTTTTATAAAGAAACAGTATAAGTGCTATGTCAAGTGCTATAATGCTTCGGCGCGGAAATTCTATTCTGCGGCTGCTCTACAGCCCAGCACCACCACACTATCTAGAACAGATATGTCTTTTGTGTTCTTTGAAGCCTCTACGGGTAAAAAACAGTCTGCACAAGATTAGAATCTTCTATACTATACTATCTTATTAGAATTAGTTTTGTCTAAAGCCTTACTAACCCGTGTCTACTTATACTCCTAGAAACCAAATTAATAGTCCTTATTTATATTATTATTATTATTTGTACTACTCCTGCAAAGAGGAGATAGTGTGGTTTGATTCTAAATTATTAGAGTGGTTTAATATAAAGACATATAAGGAGAGGAATACAAAACAAAGATAATATAGCTACCAGGAGCAGTAGAACTAGTAATGATGGAAAACTGCACTCTTACTGTTGCACTCTTACCAGAAATTACCCTAAGCAGAGGTGCTACAGACTAACCACGGAGCCGCATTTCTGCTCTCTTACTGAAAGAGCCGCCTCACGTAAGAGGTAGGGCAGTATATATCCATTGTTATACTGCCTGCTAGTTAATTTACATCTTTGGCTTTCCTATTTCTTGTAACAACTCATCCAACATCGACTTTGTCATAATTGTGTCTTGATGTGTCTCACCTAAAATCTTCTCCTGCATATTCAGTGTTGTCCTTAATATCTTCTCCGCCTCCTTATAAAGTCCTGTCATCCTATAATTAACAGCCAGACTGCACGTGGTCCGAAGGGTCGAAGGGCTATTGCCTCCCAGTAACTGACACTGGATAGTAAGCACGGTTTCAAGCTCAGCCCTGGCCTCATCCACCCTTCCCAGCTCTTCAACCACCATGGCGGCATTCTGCCTCGTGATTAGCGTATCAGGATGGTCCTCGCCGAGGGTTTTCACCTGCCCTGCGAAGACAGCCTGGAAAGCTTGGTATGCGTCTTCAAACCGACCTTGTTTACAGTACATACACGCCTGGTTGCCGAGAATCTGCAACACCTCAGGATCTCCGGGGCCTAGTTGTTGCTCCGCGATTCGGAATGCAGACTGGTAGAGTGGTGCGGCGTCGTTGTACTCGCCATGTACGTCGTACGCGAGCGCGAGGTTGTTCTGCCGACGGGCAGTGTCAATGCTTTTTGCTCCAGACTTCTTCTTGCTCCAATCGAGTGCACTGGTGTAGAGCGCTAGGATTTCCTTGGAGGAGCTAGAACCGCAATGCTGCAATTGGAAGGTCGCCAAATCGCTGGCCTTGCGAACGGTTTCGGGGTGGTCCTGTCCCTTGCTCCGCTGGAGCTTTTGCAGCCCCTCCTGTTCTCGACGAATTCGACTGACGGCTGTTTCTGTCTTGACTAGAGCTTTGTTTTCATCTCCTGGTACGGGAATCTTCCTCTTCACTTGTTTTATCGCCTCCGTGGTTTGCTTGATCAATTCTTCCTTTCTTTCCGGATCTTTTTCGCGCAGGGAGAGACTTTGTTCGAGGTACTTCAAAGCCACACTATATTCTCCAATATACATATAGTACTGCGCAACTCTGTAAAGCAGAGTTCCCAAATGGATTTTACTATTGGTTGAAGCCACCTGGAATTTGAGAATGGCGAGGACGCAAGGAAGGAGGACCGCGTTTATATCATACTCTTTCTCATTGAACTTAGCGCACAAGATGGATAACAATTTCTCCTCAAGTATGTCCCGCTTTTTATTGTCGAGCTGTGCCTGCACGCACTGGCGAATAATTGCAGTCACCATAAGCACCCTCCTATCCGCAGATGGCTCCACCATCCCATAGTCTACCAGGCGTGGAATCTGTTCGTTCAACTGGTTCCTTTCGAAGAAAACATCTGGAATGCTTTGTACATCCAGTATGCCAATGACTAGCAATAATTTGGCGGCTTCTGCATGCTCTTCTTTCATCGTGTCGTACAACAGCTGCCAAGTATACATTGTGCGTCTGCCGAGCACATTTTCTCTTTGAACTCCTTCCAAGAAAGTTTGGTTACCTGGCGGTATTGCTGCGCCAAGATGATTGTGCCACCTGAGCAGCCCAATGCCTTCACTATGGAGAATGCCGACTTAACCCTGGCTTCAGCCGAAGTTTTGGTGCCGACAAGAAGTAGTGACGCATCAGTCTCTGTCAAGGTAGACACATCAAGGACATATTGATCTTTTTGGTTGACTATTTCGTTGGCCAATGACTCGGAGCGGGTAGTTATAAGCACTTTTGCAAAAGGTGACTTGGGTATGAAATCTAAAAGGGATTTTCCTCTGTGGGACGAAGCGGTTGCTCCGAGGTTCATCTTGTTATTGAGGCCATCCAGAACCATCAGCCAGTAGCTGCCCATATCTTGTTTCAGAGTATCATAGACTGCTTCGACCGCTTCGCAATCTGTGATTCCTTTCCTACTGAGATGCAAATTTTTGGCGATGCGTTTGTAGGAGAGCTCAAATTGAGCTGCGCTGCCCGCGTTCACTCAGTAGACTTTGGAGCTAGGGTGCTCTCTGTAGAATTTGTGTGCAAACTCTACAGAAATGTGGGTCTTACTAAGAGTTACATCTGTTAGCCCGAATGTAACATCAACTACAGATTCCAAGCAAGTGACTACCCATGTCCTTACCCATGTCCAGAATCTCCACAAAGAACTACACTCACAGTCTTTTCGAAATTTTTGTCGATGCGTTCTATAATATTCATTCGGGGCGCGAAGCGCTTCTCCCTTGCAATAGGGGCTGGTAGAGAAGGCAGGTGACTTGGGGTAGGTGACAAAGCAAACGATGGTGTCTCTGCAGAACTCATGATCAGAACATACTATATTGATATAATTGCCTCCTAAGTTACAAGCTGCATCAAGGGAAAACATTATGCAAGATTAAGGAGGCACTTGGACACAGGTTTGATAAATATCCGGTCGTGGTACCACACCAGATGTAAGTCGGGCCGTTAGGTTATGATTACTCGCCGCCCCTTCACGAGTTGGTGGCGTAGAGGGCTGATGTTGCGTGGGCTCGAGACAAGAAACAGCATCCAGTAGATGGATTCCAGACGCGCCGTGGATAGCTGCGAGTTGAGAAACTCCGCCACCGCCCTTTTATCGTGACGTGATATGAGCGGCTAGCCGGGGACGGTATCGCCCGCTTGTGTAGGAGCTCATGTTCTTTCAAAAAAGGAATCTGGTTGCCAGCCTCGACTGTGCAACTTGCCATCTTCTGAATGGTCACGCCAAGCGCCGACTGATGCTGCGACCCAAAGGTTGGTATTTAAAAAAAAAGGGATGGTTAAGTTTGTTAAGTTGGATAAGTTGGATAAGTTGGATAAGTATCAGGATATGAAGTTGAGCGCGTATCGATAGGATCAGGAAGAGTTACAATGTCACATAGCGATAAAATGGCCAGCCATATTAAAATAGTCCGTCGTTATTCTAGTCGCGGAATAATAACCTGTGCTTTGTTTTTATATATATTCCCAGTTTTACGCCGTTTCATCAAGTTTCTATTCAAACATCTACAGAGTCCCACTCCCAAGAGCTGTTGCGTGCAGAACATTATGAACTCCAAAAAATCTCAAAAAGGGAGGGATTCGAAAAGGCGTATGTCAAGAAGCCAGCGGGATACGGCCCTCGAAGCAAAAAACTTGTCGTCTGAACCCGCGGTTTCCGGGCCGCAGCCTAAGGCTAAGCTACAAAACCTTGGTCTCAAAGTCCTAAGTCAACCAGAAGAGATAGAAAATATCGATGTTGAGTCAGTATTCAATATAATAAAGTCGTCGCTTATGGATAAAACTAACCGATATACAAATAGTGTTGTCGCCGTTCATGGCATCGCGACGGATCCCAAGGAAACTTAGCGTCACCCAGATACGAAGGCAATCTGGCTTAGCAAACCGGATATGTTACCAAGTGCGCTGCCGAAGGCACGTATCATGACTTTTGGCTATGAGTCGGTTTGGTATGGAGATGATGCTGTAAGGAATTCTATTGATGGCATTGCTATAAAGCTACTTGAAGCCCTGGGCAGTGAAAGAGCCGATTGTGAATCTCGCCCCATTATCTTTGTTGGGCACTGCTTTGGAGGGCTTGTTATCCAACAGGTTGGTTCCAAGCCTCAAAAACAATCTCAAATCTAACTATAACCGTCTTGTTTAATAGACCTACAAACTTGCGACATTGCACAAAGGGGATTATCCCAAAATATCCAACTTCGTAACAGGAGTAGTCTTCCTGGGTACGCCTCACTACGGACTCACTAATAGCTCTGGGATGCAGGTAGAGGGCAATATATACCAGACTATTGTTCGGAAATACTCTCAGATAGAGGACAACGTCTTACATAGCCTGGAACAAGACAACGATACGCTTGTGAGCATCGTCCACGACTTTACTCGGCTCGTTAATTCACAGAACGCGGGCCCGATACTCTTCTGCTTCTATGAAGAGAAAGCATCCAAAATCGGTAGAATTGTTGGGATGGATATGCCACGGGTAAGAAATACCTCTCCTTACTATGTCCTCGTCTATGTTTCTACCCGTGTATTTAGGAATTCGTTGTTGGTATCTCATCCGGCACGCTAAGCGGTCAATTGAAGGAAGGCTTGCCTCTAGACCACTTCGCCATGAACAAGTTCGAGAATGCCGATGATAACAATTATAAGTCGGTATGCCGGCAGATTGTAAAAATTAGTAATCAATCGAAGGAGATCATTGATCGCCGACAAGGTGAGATGGCCCCAATGAGCGTATGGGAGGACTGGAGTGTTAGAGGACGGCTCAGGAACCAAAATGATGCCTTCTGGAAGGCGCACTTACTGCCTGACCACATAACTTTCACAGCTGGCGACGGCGGCGCTTCAACCTCGGGAAGGCCATTATCAGCCTCAGCCTCAACCCCGAGTGACCACCTCCGCCTCGAAGCCCAGGGCTTTCTGCGCATATACGCGTGCCCGATTATCCACGAATCCGACTTTGAGCTCACAAAGAAACTTCGTCTAGTCCCTGGTCACATCGACTGGGAGGCATGGTGTCACTTTATACAGGGCTCCACTCACTTGAACAAGTCCCAAGTGTCCCGCCAATACCATTATGGCGAGCTGCAGTCGACACGGCTCAACTTCTGGAGCTGCGTCTTTCTGCGATGCCAGAACTCTTTCGAAGTATACCACAACTACGTGACGTATTTCGCGCGCTTCATTACTCCTTGTTTGTTCATCTTCGGTGCGATCACTGTCGTGCTGAGCGCGCTGCAGTGCGCCCTTCAAATGTATCCTAATGACATATACATCGGTTTATTGGCGAGTTTCGTTCCGTTTCCTATTGCGTTGACGCTCGCTGGATTGGCGCTGTTTTCATTGATGTATCTATTCTGTCAGTTACAGGAGCTGATTTTATTCAAGTTTCGGTATCGGGCATTGTGAGGCGGAAAGATGTTAACCGGATTGAGCCTTACGCCTTATATTTGAAATCAGATTTCACGAATGTTACAAACAAATTAGACTCTCCATTAGCCTAGAAGCATATCAGCAAACACAGAGCTCCTAACTGCTGAGAACTATTGACTCATCCTATATGTGACTACTGCCATAACAGACCTGGCTTCGACAACTACGCCTACCAATCAAATCCAACACTGTTGCTCCAATTCTCTTATTATCAATACCTCAGAAATAATCCTTGCCTTATCTCATTTCATCATGGGATTGATCATCGTGCTCATCATTGGAGTGACTGCCGTGTTCATCGTTGTAGTAATCGTCTTCACCATTGGACTGACTGCCGTCTTCATCATTGGAGTGATAATCGTCTTCATCATTGCTTCCCTTTTCCTCATTGTCATATTGCTCTTTCTTATCTTCTTCAGTCTCCCGATCCTCGCCATTACTCATTTCCTGTTTATTATCGGTGCACGTTTCGCTTCCAGCTTCGTCACTCATCCCATCGATATTAACATCACTTATCTGATGCTCACTGTCACTCTAAGAGCTTCCATCATCATTTATTGAATAATCAATATCATTGTTCTGAGGTTCTTCATCAGTATCCTCATTACCATAATGACTATTGTCCTTATTGTCGCTGCTGGGGCTATTGTCGGTGGCCGTCACAAGGGTTTTCCTCTTAGTCTGAATGCCTGTATTAAGCTCTGAAGATAGAGGTGACAACGTCGGTGAGGACACTGTTGAAGCGGTAGGAGACGTGCGCACAGAGCCAGCTGAAGACTTGTCCTTTCCATTTTTCTTCCCCTTCGACGTACCCTTGTGGTGGAAGTGAACCCCGAGACGAAGTTGAAGCGCTTTATGTCGCCGACGATCTACCTACAAAGAGAGGGCCGTTCTAGTGGCAACAAACCTATGCGTAAACCTGCTGGCGGCTGGAACAGCTCCTGCAGACCAAGAGCTGACCGGTACTATGCCGAGCTGGGCGCCGATCAACCCGCCGGCGCCGTCGGCATGCCCGAGAATATCGCCAAAGAAGACAGGAAGCGGCGGGACATGGCCAACAAGCGCGCAGCTAGCGAGCTCGAGCACCAAGAAAATATGCGCCGAGAGTTAGAAGGAGCGCAGCAGAAAGCGCGCTTGCGCGACTTCAAAAAGGCGACGACTAAGGCGGTTCCGCAGAATCCGCGGCTCCAGCAGGCGCAGACGAGCACACAGCAGCGCGAAGCTGTGGCAGCACAAATTTTGTCCGCGCAGCAGCTCAAGGCCCGCAATGCGATGATTCACTTGAAAATCCCACGCCAACAGCAAGACCTAAAGCTCGGTCACCACTAGCAGCCGAAGTTTAGCAGCAGGTAGCCCAGGAGATATAGCAAGCCAGGAGAGTGCCCCAGACGAAGCTCGTGATCGAGCAGAGATGGTAGGCAAAACGCGCAGGTGGCGGCGTGTCGGCAGAAATTACAGAAATATGAACGCGGTGGATGAACAGAACGCGAGGTAGATAGCAGGGAAGGGAGTTGCTGAATCGGAAACAGATGCAGGCGGGGAGGTAGGTAGGTAGCTCGGATGATTGACTGAGACCAGGTCGATCATCCCCTCTGCTGTACAGTACTTTTGCATATTGAGGGCTGGTTTCTCCCCCCACCGAACGAGTCAAGCTCTTTCCCTTCTTCATGGCACAAGAAAGAAAAGATTGGATTCGTGATGCCCCAGACGCCTCAAGCGAGCCCCCTGACTTTAGCGAGTCTCGCCAAAACATTCAAGCATGCCCTAATCTCTTTATACGTTAACTAATACTCTCTTCTACTCTACTCTAGCTACTCTATAGTATAATCGAGTCACTAAAGTAATTTGAGGTACACTGGTCGAAGGCATGCTTAATATGAAGGCATCATTTAAGAAAGTAGAGAATGATTGTGAACTAGAAGTTATAAATAGAGTTCTTAAAGGTGAATATTGCGAGTAATAGAATATGTAGACGACCTTCTTGGAGGTTTGACATCGGAGGAAATATTTGCGCTCCGGTACATAGTGAGGGATTGGAGTTCGAAAGCTATGCTTCAATTGGCACAGTGGAGACGGACAAAGTAGAAAATGCACCCAGCGCAAACAAGAACCAAATTAGGGAGAAAAAAAAAATCGTAGTGACAGTAAGAGTGGAAAGTAGACGCAGAAAAAAGCTTCAAATATTGCAAGTTCGTTCTGCAGACAATTCACAACTATGTGGCGATGGATCTGAAATCGTCACATTGCGTTACATATTTACCGAATGTAATTTACATTACACATATAAAACTCCTTCTGAAGAGATCTAAGAATAGAAGTGGAAAAAAGGAGAGCAGCAAGAGGCTTGAGATCTTCTGTTTTTCTACCCGTAGCGTTGCTATTCTGAGAAGTGTTGGTGGGTAAGGAGAGCGTCACCGAAGAAGAGCCTTGCGAACATATAACCCACTCGCTCACAGACTGAAAGGAGTCAAAAACAAACGTTTCGCAAACAATATACGCGCCGGGGCCGAAACTTGGCGCTCTTTAGTTCACACCTGGTGGATGGATGTGCAAATGATTTGCCTGGCGCAGAGCCGCAACGTCTATTTAGAGAAGTGCAAAATTACGGTGTGGTTGTACAGCTTGTGGCGAAGTGAGGCTGAAACTTTGTGCTGACCACATTAGGGATAGATGTCTTGGATTTGCTAGTCCAGAGTAACAGCATCTATTTAGGAGGATTAGAAAAAGGGGTCGTATGATGGTACGTAGCTTGCCGCGCGACAGCGCTACGCCTCCTATGAGTAAACATCTGGCGACTCGATAGCAGAGCCTCAAAAAATGACTGCTGGAGGCAAATTTTGCTTGTATATTTGGGATAACTCAAAGTTACGCAAGCTGGATTGCGGTATTGATTGTTCTTGCATTTGAGTATTTCATTGGCCTCACGGTATTCGAAGCCAGGCAAGTAATTTATCCAACACTTTTGCTTATTTCAATGGAGAGTAACAAAAAAAAACTTTACATTAAGTAGTAAGACTAAAATAAAATTATAGGCAAACAGTTAGAGGGGTCCATAATGAGAGGTACCAATTAATACGTTGGTCAATGTTTTGCAGACCCAAAATGGAATTATACATAGCTCCTACGACCAGATATTTGCGTGGATATGCCAGTCTACAAGAGTCCGCAAGAACGCCACTACCAGTACTTTCGGAGCCAGCCAAAACAAGTCTTTCACGTTTTATTTGCTGCGCCTTTATCTTTTCTGAGCTACAGATTCGCTGTCTCAGCTAATTAGCACTGGTGAATCTGTTTCAGTGCCTTACCATGAGGCAATAGCCAACGAATTTTTTTCCTAACAAACAGTCGAAACTGCCTAACCTCCTCAGCTCCTGTCTTATGTACGGCTTTAGTATCAATGGTTAGTTTCCTCCGATCTAAAAGAGAAGACTCAAAGCTTTTGCTTATTATATAAAAAGGCTAGGAATTTCTATTCGAACCGACTCTAGAAAGATTCTCAGCAACGTACATACTAAACCAAAACTGACTCTCGTTAACGACTTTCCTGGCACACTCGAATCTCTAATCAATTATACGGCATCTTAATTTAGAGATATTTTTTTTCATACTTATTACCATGCCTTCGTCAACAGCATCAGCAGAGATCGGAGGTCTTGCTTCTTTCATCGTTGTCGTGGTCCTCTACGGTAAGCAACATAATGCACTACAAAAACTGTGACACAAAGCTAATACACGCTTCCAGCAATCGTTCTTTCAGGGTCATCAAGTCCAATCTTAACCAAATAGTCTGCTATCGACTTATTCACCAATACAACCGATACTGTGCACCTCGGTCTAGGCTATTTGGGTAATTCTCCCTGGTCGCTATCGACTCTTTGAGATCCATAGAGTGACAGACTCTCAACCATCTCTAAAATTAGTCATCCAAAAGATCTAACCAGAGTGCCAGGTTTCTGTATTTCCCTACCAAATACATCAACTATCTTTACACCGGGGATAACTACAACCCCTACGGCAACTACTCCCGCTATTGGGACTGCCACGAAATTATCACCATCAGCTTGCACTACCTTCCTCAATTTCCCAACAGATGATCCAAATCTTGTTCTACAACAGCTTATCACTCGTCAGAACTTGACGGAGCTACCTAGCACCGGATATACCTCCTCTGCCACTACCTTGGCTGAGGCGGCAGGAAAGTTTCGACAGTTGGCTTTTGAACCTGGCTTAATCTTAGCCACGTTTTCCCTCTTCGTCTCGTTCGGCTTCGTCTTTTGCATCGTGATTGTCTGCCGCTGCTGCAGAAGGAGAAAGACGCCCGGCAGAGGCACGTTTTACTTCCTCGCAGCCCTTGTGGTCTCTGTGAGCCTGAGCTATATGCTCGCCGGCGGAGCGACGTTTGCGCAAATTCAAGGACAGAAGCTCGTTGCAAAGGCAGTAGCTACTGCTGGTGGATTTTCTCCCAGCTCTTCAGGAAACAGCCTGCTGCCGCCACAGCAAGAAGAAAAGGCATTCGTAAACATAAATAACCATCTAAGCAGTCTACTTTTCGCGATCCTCGCTGTTACAGGTATTTTTACCTTCTCGCTCTCCGTCACCTTTAGTCGGCTCGCTGCACATCAGGGGATGCATCATATTGAGAGTGGGCCAGTCCAGCCACAGCTCAGAATATGGCAATTCTGGTCTTCCCAGTCCGACAGACAGCATTACTATGACGATCATCACGAGTTGCACCCTATAAAACAGAGAGCCCCTATGCGTGAAGTTAGAAAGAAAAGATCAAGGCAGCAAGCCCGCCAAGTCAAACGAGGTGTTCGCCAGAGACGATGATAGACAAGACGGAACTTTTGTCCCGCGCAGAAATGGTCATAACTTCCGGCAGTGCCCCAGTAGATAATGAAATTTAGGTAGTCTTAACTATAGCTATACTGAATACGATTAGGCTTATTTGATATATTTATGTTTTAAATATAATTTCTTTGGCTCGTGTATTCGTTTCTCTCTTTCCCAAGCTCTTAATCGTGTTCCTGTTTTACTAGTAATGAAGCCTATCTCTTTCACATTCGCATAAATGCTCAAATTTGGCATCTCACCTCATCATACCCCTCTTGTTAGACACTAGCTCTTACAATTTATCGTAACTCCTAACATCCCTAAGTAGTAACTGCAATAGTAGCTCTATAGCACTGTTTTCGTAGTGTATCTTAACTTGGTCAATATAGTACGTCTCTATTAAAAATGTAATATACTGTATACCATATTTTCTAATTATATTAATAGATATATTATGTATAATAGTTCTTATCTAAATTTAAGAAATCTCTCTCTAATAGAAGATTGTTTGTACTCTTATATAGTAAATCCTATATCTAGATTAGTGGGTCATACTAGTTATAGCAGCTATTTTGCAAGAAATAGCTAATACTCTTCCAGCTAAATGTATGGAACCGCCAAAGCCTATAGTTATAATATTAATCCGTGCGAACCACCTTATAAGGCAACTCGATACGACAGGACGACTTGTGGAATAACTCACAGGCTGTGAGGCGTCTCGGTACAAGGTAATATTATTTCGCTTCGCCTCCCCATTTCCTATCCTTCCCTAGAAGGGTAAGGGAGAACCGTAGTTAATAGTACACTAGAAATAAGGCTCTACCAACCTATGTAAATAATGGATTCAGATAATAATAACAGATAACCGCATATGGGTAATCGAGATCTCCTTTATGTGTTAGTTTCGTATGGTATAATTCTAGGCGGTGAAGGTCGCTGTCGCTCCCTCCTCTCCCTAGCTGGCTTAGACTTCGGTCATAAAGTAGTTGTCTTCCTTCATATATAATATATCTCTTATAATTTTGGTTTTCCTAGCTTTCTTACGCTTCCCACAATTCCTAAGAATTAAGAAGATCTATTATGTAATATAAAAATCAATTGTTCGCGGACCCTACTGGTTTTGCTTTTCTGGAGTCGACTATTGTAAATAAAGGAAGATCACGGGACTGCAAAATTGAGGGTTTTCGTTATTTATTGGATTTTTTTGTGTTATAATTGTCTCCTCTGTTGGGTCTCTGTTTTTCTAAGCGTGGTATAGTGTTTACTCTGACTACGCAAGACCAAAAAATGCGAGATCCATTGACTCGTGTACCGGTACGGTATGACCAACTCCTTGCGCACTGTATCCCACAAGCTGGGCCGTCTCTGATGTACCATCTCCATAAATTGTTTGGGTATATCCGCTCTGAGGGGTGTTGGCAGTGTTCTTCGACGTTGTAAGCCCAAGGACATTAGACCATTCCTTTAGTGTTTCTTGGTCTGCATGTAAAGTTAGTATATGTGTAATTCTTCGGACGAGATCGGAACTGACAATTTGGATAATGGAGAGTATTATCGGCTGTTCCGTGCCAACTGTATTGCCCACCGTCAGATTGAATTATTCACAAGCAGCTTTCAAGAGCAGATACTTACATTTGCATTCTGGGTCGAGGGCCCTTGTAGTCTGGGTAGTATGATCGCACCAGATCGCCCCATGCCTCTGCAGTCTTGGTGAGTTGCCCATTTGCGCATGAATTGCTCCATCCTGGCGGGTCTTGAGAGGCAGTCGCGCCTGAAACATAAAAGCATCCATCTGGAACACCAGAATAGACGGACCCTGCCTTGAACACATCGGGGTAGGCCCCAACAAGCACATTCGTCATCATAGCGCCAGAGCTAGTTCCAGTAACAAAAGTCCTGTTTGCATCTCCTCCGTAGTTGGTTACTGCATATTTAACCATATTTATAATGGTCTGGCTGTCGCCGCCACCGTTGTGGCTCAAAGCTGTTTAACTACCATTAGCAACTCTCTCATTGCGATTACATTACCAACACAGAGCATAGAGGAGGGAGAGACTTACTAGCTGTCGAAGAAACATCGAAGCAGCCACCACTAGATCTTGAGTTGGGATAGATCAAGATGAAGCCGTGCGAATCAGCCAATGGCATGTAATGAGACTCGGTAGAGTACGCCTGTGCTGAACCTTGACAGTGATGTACTGCCACTACAATCGGTGCCGGGGTCGTAAGTTTCTTTGGTACATACACGTACATGCCTAGATTCGTAGGACCAGAATTAAAGCCGCCGACTTTCGTGATTTGGCAGTTGCCAATCGTGGCAAGAGCCACAAAGCTCACAAATGTTGTCAGGATCTGCATGTTGTCGATGTACTTTCTATATTCAGCAAGTAAGAGTGCACCTATGTCAGTATCGACCAAGATGTTTATAAAACCCGTACGGTTTCACTGGAAGTTTGGAAGGCGGGCTTTTAGATAAATAAGTATTTCCATCGGCTAACAATCGCACGGGTAGTCTCACGGGAGATTTAAGATGAATACTGCTTCCATTCTCCCGAATCTGTTTTTTTATATTTTTTTAAGTTATGATGGCTAATCTATCAATTCGGTAGATCTATCACGGCAGAGCATGTCCGAATTCTGCGGACGGCCGCTCACTGTAAAAGCGGATGTTAGGTTAATCAGGAACGCATTTACCCTAGAGGAATGCGGGGAATAAATGGCCTAAGGGAACTGAAAATTTATTATACCTTTGGACCATATATATTAAACGATATTAAGTCATACGCCGGGATATTTTATTCCCATATATGAAATCTCTTGGCTAAGTGTTAGAAGGCTATCTCGCTTAGTCAGCCAGGATTTTAGAAAGGGGTTCACCTACCCTTAGCACAATAATGTGTTAATACCTAGTGATAGGATTGACCTACCCTTAGCACAATAATGTGTTAATACCTAGTGATAGGATTGGTTAACTTGTATTCAAGGGGTTTCCAGCGCGATAACCACCTGCAACTACTAGTAGAATCCTGGGCCAATCAAGTTAACCTCCGAGGGCGGACAACCCAGGAAAATTGCCAATCAAAAACCCCGAAGGATTATTCAGCAGTATATAGGAACTTGAAAGTTTTGTAGGTGCTTATCGGCTGATTATTCTTCGCTTGGCCGGATCTTTCAGTATCTCATCCTTTTTGCTTATATACCTTTTTAATCCCTTTTGTTTTCAAGATTTAAAGATATTACTATACAATTAGAAGCCGAGCATACATAAATTATTAAAACGTTATATGACTTAATCTCAGTCTCGAGAGACACACTCAAATTTTACTCCTAGTTAGCTATGAATATTCTGTGAGGTCGTCTAGCTCTTAAACGAGTTGGGATTGAATGGTTCAAAATCTTTTTGCTCTGGCTACAACGGATCACGGATATATGAAGGAGCAAGGTCCTCTCCTGCTTAATAAGCTATCTTGCGAGCTGTAGTAACTGTATTCTTAATCTCATCCCTTTGTTAGGGTATCTCTCGAGGCCTACAGGTACTAAACTTACCTCCCGACCTTGACGTGAGTATTTATTTAGATGCTTGAATCTAGCGCCAGAGATGTCTAGAGCTTGATGCGAGGTACATGCTCGAATAAGAAAATTCCAATATGTGTCGTATTACTTTTTACGTGGTTATATCTCATCTTGATGACAAATTGTAGAAAGAGCTGTGGGATCGAAGTCAATCACCTAGGCTGTTGTGAGGAGCAAAATCTCTCGACGATATACCATTTTACGGAAGCACAACGAGATGCATTGTGGCTCGCGTGGCTCGAAGAACATATCTGCCTCATCGAGCAGCAAAGTTGCGTCTCGATGTTTGAAAATCTATAGGTCTTATTGAATTGGCTGACCAGCTAACTTCCATCAGTGAGCAGGTCCTCGATAGCGCGGGCAGATACCTAGAAATATTAGAAAATATGAATTACACTAAAATGCAGGGCGTAGACGAGTACTCAACCCTGTTGAAGGCTTAAGCGATCACCGTCTCAAAAAAAATATTTTGGAAATGCCAGCCAAGGATCGGGAAAGTCTAGTACACTTAGTTTGGAAGAATTAACGAGGCAGTACTGTACCAGGACAGGACTGTATTCTCCTCTGTAGAGTACAACTAGTTTAAGCCGCTAACGCAGGCAAAGTATTGATGTTGCATTGTAGGACGCCATTGAGCCTGGCGGGACTGAATCAAAAGACGTTGCGAGCGCCACATGCCGCTCACTACCCGGAGTGTCCGTCATGTGATGCCGCATCCAGCAAAGCGCATTTATGTTCAGCTGGCGTCAGGGGTAACAGATGCTCTCGCTAAAGAGCGGCATGGCTTCATGAGGATGACGATTGCGGCGGCCTCGGTTGACGGAAGAGTTCTCCTGTACTATTGAACTTTTGTACTATGAAAGTTACAGTTCAGAAAACCGCTCCGCCAATAGCACATCTTTACGTCGGTTGGCTTTTTTTAATTTATTTTACTAGTTGCCGTGTGACACTAAGGGAGGGCTGCCCGAGCTGGGACCCGTGCACTGTGCAGGCACAGTAAAAGTCTACTTCACCGCCATGCATTTTCTCTTTCCCCATCTCTCTCTCCAATCTCTATCGCTTTATCTTCACTTTTTCCCTCGTTGAAAGACAAAGACCTGAACGATACCATGTCACCATGGTTAAATGCCCACATTTTCTTCGGATGTTTGCTCCTCCTACATTGGGAGGTCTTCGCACAATCACCTTCATGCCCCAACGATGGTGGAACGGATGTTGTGTCGTCAACTAATTGCGGAAACACCTACCAGATTTCATGTTCGGCAAGGCTCTCAACCTCCGGCGTCAGCGGTTCTTTCATGAGTGGCATCACTTGTGACTTCGCATCGTGTGTCGATTGGTGTGATGCAGAAGTTAATTGTACACATGTCTCCTGGGTTACGACCGTACACCAATGCCAGCTTTGGGGAGGAACAGGACACGCTTCCGGATCTGGGCCTCTTGATATAGCGATAATTAACAAAATTGTATCTCAGGGTTCTGGTTGTACTGTGCCTGAAAGTTACTGTGGTCCAGCAATAGCACCACCACCATCATCCACAACGACCTCGGGTTCCGCATCAGCATCTAGCGCGACATCTTCTATTTCTGGATTTTCAAATTCTACGTCAACTTCAAGTACCGCATCTTCCAGTGCTACTTCAACTTCAGGCTCAGCATCTTCTAGTCTGGCAACTTCAAGTTCAACATCAAACTCAGTATCAGCATCCACCTCGGCATCTTCGGTAGCATCTAACTCAACATTGTTGTCCAGCTCAGCAGCATCTAGTTCAGCATCCAACTCAGTGACAGGCTCCATTTCAGTTTCTACTTCAATCTCTACAACATCTACTGGTACAGTTAGCAGTGGTAATAGTGCATCGAGTAGTGCGATTACCATTCAGACCAGCTCGCCATTCCCAATATGCCCTAACGATGACGGAGCGGACTTTATAAGTATCCTTCACAACACTTATATTATTCTTTGTGAGGGTTTCATTATTCGTCGCGATGGTCAGATGTCACTTCAACACCGGTCTCTTGAGTCCGAAGCTTCTGGCTTCGCTCAGTGCATCAATTCCTGTGATTCTGTTCTCGGTTGCCAGTCTGTCTTATATAACCCTGAAAACGGGGTATGTCAAACTATTACGTGTGCTGCTACGCCTATTGACGGCCTATGGGGCGCTCAACTTGTTGGCACCCCAGCTAGCCTTGTGACTGCAACTCCTTGCCCAGCTGGAACATGTCCAAATAAGGCAAATACTACAATTATCAATATTGATGTAGTTATAGAGACTGTGCTGTGTAATGGGGGTGTTATAACTATTATATGCTGTGGCTGCACAGGCCAATGTGGTATTTCATCTGGAGTCTGCCCTACCTGTACGCCATGCACAACTTGTGGAAATAGCATTTACGATATATATACTCAGCCGGCTCTTATTTCTTCTACCGGTTCAGGGTCAAGTTCAAGCTCCGGCTCAGGAAGTTCAGGATCGGGAAGTTCAGGCTCTGGAAGTTCAACTTCGGGGAGTTCAGGCTCAGGAAGCTCCGGTTCTGGGACTTCAGGTTCAGGTTCAAGTTCAGGCTCTGACTCTGGCTCAAGCGCAAGCTTGAATACACAGAGCTCGCCTACAGGCCTTGCCCAGACCAGCTCAGCTGCTCGTCTACGCTCTGCCTTCAAATCACTCCTCGCCCTTGGTACTACTTTCGGAGCTATGCTTGTCATATAGGAAGAGATATTATATATAATGATCTTTATCAAGCTCTTCTGGATCCTAATTTTAATTTTAATAAGATAAAAAACTACAGTTTATTTGGCTTACCAATTCAGAATAGAAGGCTCTCTTTGGTCGAAATGCTATAATTTAAAGATACTAACTTACAATCACGACATAGCTTCCCCCAATGACCCCAATTAGAATAAAAGCTGTCAAAAATCCTGCACCGACCCGATCCGCTGTCGTAGCTGGAGTTTCGGTTAACCTCGAATTACTGCTACCGCTAGTTCCTGCATTCACATCCCCCTGACTCGTACCTGTCCCTTTCGCGGCACTCACCCATCCAGGGGCTGTATCCACCAATTGACTCTGCACGATTTCCAGTGCTGCCATTTGTTCTCCTACTCCGATACTCCCATCATGACTACCAGTGGTCCATTTCAGTCCACACTGCGTCCCAGTGCTGCCTCCAGTACAGGATTTCACTGCAGCGGTAGCAGATGTTCCTAATTTCTCCATAATAGCGGAATGAGTGAATGGAGCAAGTTCCGCTGTTGCCGATAACCATCTTGCGAAGTAGGCTTTGAACGAACGTTGGTCGACATTACAAGTTCTCAGCTCGCAAGCCTCGTACATGACGCCGTCTTGGAAGAAGTTCATAGACGCATTCAAGATTCCCGTTACTCGTTCTTCCCAAATTGCACTGCCATTGGTCTAGAATAATTAGTTATCTCCAGAAAGACCATAGTGGCCGGTAGGGTATACTCACGTAGTTGTACATTGCGGCCGCGCCGAGGAGGAATATACCAGAATTGTATGTCCACTGGTTTCTATCCTTCGCTGTACAATTATCTGTGACTTGCGCTCCGTCATATACATTGAAATCTGGGGTCATGAGGCCAGCGTTATACACCCAATCCCAAACCTTAACACTCCAATCAGCATAGGTCGAATTCCCTGTATACAAAGCCAACCGAGCGGCCAAGTTGAAAATACAGCCATTTGATATACTATTTTTGTAATCGTAGCCTTTGTTGAACGGGAAAATCTGCCATCGAAACCCTCCATTGCACGTCGAGGTATCCCATCTAACAACTTGCGTATTGAAAACACCCTGAGCTAGCGCAAGCCATCCTGGTTTCCCAGTCGGTGGATCTTGAAACTTTGTTTCTGCAGCAGTCATCACGGCCATTCCCCAAAATCCTTGATCGTCATTTCCCTCGGTCTTTGTTTGATTTATAGGCATGTAGTCCCCATCGTCTCCTGCTTGATGTAATAAAGCCTGTTGCGTGACATCATTGTAAGTCCTATCGCCAGTATAATACCAATAGTTTATCATAGTCCCAAACCTATATGAAAAGCATCAGATGATGATTCAAATTTCTCTATGGAAGAAACCTACATCGCGCCAGCTTCCCACCAGTAATAGGGGTCAGGAAGATTGCCAGGAATATCCCCAGTATTGTTTCCTGTATAATAGCTCATCAGATCAAATGCGATGGTGCTTGCAGCTTGCTTGATCGAATTTGTTGAAGTAAGATCGAGGGTAATCGTAGCATCTGTTTCCTGACTCGCAAACAGACAAAGTACACCCACATATGCAAATGACGAACGCAGTTTCATGACGAAATGTTAATAAAAACAATAATAATACAGAAACAAGAGAATTAATGGCAGATGCAGCTTCCCATAAGCAATTAAATTTCAAAACCGAAGAAAATGTTGATGAAGTCAAATATAGAGAGATATTGAGAAACAGACCATGGGTGGTGGCCAGGCAGGACATTTTTGTAGAATGCCAAGTTCAAATTCTAGCACAGCCATGATGCAAACTCTCCAAGGTTTGGCTTGGATGACCGAGTGGTTTTAGGACGGCGATTTACGCGTCTGCCAATTTTTATTCACGAGGGCGCAATGTTGCCAAGAGTCTTGGTTGAGGCGATTATAGGACGAAATTAGGATTTAGGGATTTTTTGTGGGCTGCCAAGTTCGCCGACACACCTACGTGACAAGTGTTAAATATTGGCGAATCCGCCGATACGAGTGCCATCCATGAGAGTACCTCTTGTGGCGGTAAAACGACATAAATCTTTAGGGTTGATCCTGATAATAGAAAACTGCAATTTGCATAACCATAACGGAAAGGTTGTTATTAAGAAAAAGAAAGAGAGATGTTTTGGGTTGTCCTTGAGCGAGCCGAGGTGATGTCTTAGCCGCGTTTTCAACGGAATGCCCCGATTTGGGTTTTGATTTACCTTTATGAGCTCATAGTCTAATGGCTGCATGCTGCTCCAGTCACTCGAGCCCAAGATTTCTTTGCTGAGGAAAAGAAAAGGAAGCAGTGAGGATGTAGAGGATTTGATTGAGACCGAGAAGGCCATAGAGTACTAAATTTAAATGGCGCCACCATAAAATAACCACGTGATATGCCAAACCGATTTCTACCACATGAAAATTACATCAATGTGAGTTTGCTTATTTGAGCCGGTATAAATGAATAAGAGATGTTGCTCTTGCGAATAGGAGTTTTTCTTGCCTTTATTCTATTCGCGCCTATATCGAGTGCCGGAGGGTGAACGAGAAGAGACCATTACTCCCGCAGATAATGGTAACTTCATACTTCGGATAAGAAGCTTTAAGACTGATTATCTACTGGCTCAATAAAGTTTATGTTGGTGTTTTACAATGATTCATAAGCAAAGGGAGCTCTCACACCGTCGGGGTTGAGTGCTGAGATTCCCTTACATCCGATTCTCCGTTTATTTAAACGGAGGGTCGGACATACGGGGGAAAACATAAGAAGTGAAAAACTCCCAGACAAAGAAATTCACTAGATAGTCAAGTCTCAATTCCCTATTTCTTCGCATTTAGTTCTGATTCAACATGTCGAGTCAGCATACCTACGTTAAGGACTTCCTTATTGCACCGCCAACAGCTCCAATGGAGTATGTAAGGTCAGCGTCTCGGGTACCCGAATTTCCGAAATGTAATCGAACTTACCTAACTCTTATGCAAATGGTAGGCTTGGTAAATCAGGGTTGAAAATTTCGAAGGTTATTCTGGGGGCGATGTCTTTTGGAAGTAAAGACTGGCGAAAATGGGTGTTGGAAGAAGATGAAGCGTTACCAATTCTTGAACACGCCTACAAAGTCGGAATCAACACTTGGGACACTGTGTGTATACCGCGCTTTCATCCAGTTAAAAAGAAAGAGCAAAAATTGCAATGAATTTATAAAATGTGATACTGACATCTAGTAAAGGCGGACCTGTATTCCAACGGTCGTTCAGAAGAAATCATTGCGAAAGCACTTGAAACCTATAAGATTCCGAGGGAAAATGTCGTTCTCATAACTAAATGCCGTTTCGGGATCAGTAGAAGTGATGAGCCTCAACTGTCAGTATTTGGAGGAGCAATTAATGACGGTCGGATGGTTAATCGAGTTGGTCTGTCACGAAAGCACATCTTTGACGCGGTTCAAGCGAGCGTCAAGCGCTTGGGGACATATATTGACGTTCTTCAAATCCAGAGAATGGATCCAGATGTGCCGTATGAGGAAATAATGAAAGCCTTGAATGATGTTGTGGAGCAAGGGTGGGTGAGGTATCTCGGTGCGAGTTCCGTAAGTGTCCAGCCAGTCCACCGATCTTCGAGATATTTTTAATTCAGACCTACTTAGATGCCAGCATGGGAGTTCCAAGCATTGCAAAATGTAGCTGATAAACGTGGATGGCATAAGTTCATCAGTATGCAGAATTTTTACAATCTTTTATATCGGGAGGAGGAACGGGAAATGCTCCCATATTGTCGTGCCTCCGGCGTTGGTTGCATCCCTGTACGGCTTCCGGACTCTTCTCTTGTCGTTTTGAGGAACTTGCTAATTCGACTTTAACAACCGCAGTGGTCACCAATTGCGCGCGGAACGCTTGCCCGTCCATTATCCTCTTCTGGCACGCCTTCTACCTTGCGGAGTGATCATGATGAAACTCTGAAGGCATTGCAAGGATCGGCAAGTGATGCCGACAAAGCTATCGTGCAGGCTGTACAGGAGGTCGCGCAAGCCCGAGATCTTCCCATGGCCGTGATAGCAACTGCTTGGTGTTTGAACAAGGAAGGTGTCAATCCGATCGTAGGTCTAAACAGTATTGAACGAGTCGATGAGATCGTCCAAGCAGTCAAAGTGGTCTTCACGAAGGAAGAGCTAGCAAAGCTGGAAAGCCCATATATACCGAAGCCTGCTACAGGGTTTTAGACCAGGCATCATTTAGAATAATTAAAGACCTGTGGAAACAACCAATATTCAATATATTTGAACTCTTATGATTTTCGATTTGGGTGTGAGCTCTCTTGGCAGTGAAGCGAGTTAAAGAAGCGGGTTGTCTGGACCCGAACACCAATGTTAACTTCATTCCATCTTCAAATATCAAAGTCGCCTAATACAACCAGGCTATACCCTTACAGCTGTAATCTCAGCGAATCTAAGTTCCAGTTATGAAGATCATCCTGCAGCCTCACAGTCCGGATTGGGAGATCGAATTCTCCCGACTACGTGAAGAACTTCGAGACATTTTTGCTCATCTCCCGATAGTTTCAATCGAGCACGTAGGCAGTACTTCCATCCCTGGGCTTGTTGCAAAGCCTGTGCTGGATATTGATATTATCGTCACGCCCGACATCCTTAGCACTGCTTGTGATGCGATGGTCTCTAGTGGATACCTTGCTTTAGGTGAGGTAGGAATACCTGGTCGCTTTGCATTTCGCCAGCCAGGGTATGAGCGCTGGGAGTCCGCAACTGGACTGACAGAGACAAAAGGTAGTAGAGAGATGAGAAGAAATACATACGTGGTACTCGAAGGAAGCTTGGCCTTGAGAAATCATCTAGATCTGAAAAGGATCCTCCTCCAGGACGCCGAATTGCGAGATGAATATGGAGAGGTCAAAAAGAGTTTGGCGACCCGGGTTAACGATATCGAAGCCTACTCCCGGGGAAAGAATGAAATCGTCCTCAAGATTTTAAAGCGTGCTGACTGGAGAGACGACGAGCTGGAAGCAACGAGGAAGGCAAACTCCTGAGTTTCTGGGTGCAATATTCCGCGATAGGAGGCAAAAATTTTAACACGTGATTACATGTTGCCCTGACGTGATGTGGCGCGCCTCGGCAGGATGACACGAGACGCGTCGGTCTTTCTATGCTGACTACTTTGTAACTCTGTCTTAATTTCATTATTGAATGAGACTGCCATATAAACCCGAAACACTGATTTAAGATGGAGGGAATCCAGGAGCTACAATCATCTTCCTCGTCTTTGAGTGAACACCCAGCGACTACGGATTATGGCATTGATATAAACAGCGATGCATATCTTCGAGCAGCCCTAAACCAGTGTCTCAACGGTATCCAGTCTTCAGGGTCTTTTGCCCTCTTCGAGAACTTGAATAATCCCCCAAATCCTGGTCTTCATCTTAAAAATAGCGAAAGTATTGGCCTTCCCTTATCGGACCACCACGCGCAACTCATCGTGGCCGCTAGCCACTCTTCATCTTTCGACAAGGGAGAGCAAAAAATTGTAGATGGCACAGTACGAAAAATTTGGGAGCTTTCACCGAGCGAATTCGAACTCAGAAATCCCGCTTGGAAGCCATTCCTCAAATCTATTGTCACAAAGGTTAGTGAGGGCCTGGGGTTGGATTCTACCGGACAGGACGTAAGAGCTGAGCTCTATAAACTGTTGCTTTACGATGACGGAGCTGTGTTGAAGCCGCATAAAGAGTCAGTCACATTTACTAAACACCAACGTGTTTTCCATGTTCACTATTTTGCAGTTCCGAAAAATCTCCTGAAGCGTGTGCCACCTTAGTTATTGCACTCCCGTCAAAACACGAAGGAGGCCAGGCCAGGCTTACACATTTCGGGAAAACAGAAGTCTTTGAAATGTCAGAGTTTTCCGAATTTGATGCTTCATACTTAGCATGGTAAGCCTTGCTCATTTATCGATGTGTTATCTTAAGATCTATCTTGTATTTCTTCCTAGCTCTTTTCTGATAGCATCTCATATTTATTACTTCCAGGTTCGCAGATGTCATTCACGAAGTTACCACTGTCTTGTCGGGTCGCCGACTAGTTCTCACGTATAACCTTATACACAGCACTCTTGGTCCTAAGCAATTGTATGCCAATTCAAACAAGGCAATGGTAGAACTTCACCAACTTCTTCTTCGTTGGAAGGAGAATCTAAGGACAAATCCAGACTTCACATCCAAACTAGCTTACTTACTCGAGCATCAATATACCGGCACCAGTCTTTGTTTTGATGCGCTAAAAGGTCGTGACATGCAGGTATCGGCTCGTCTTCGGGAATCTTGCGAAGAACTCGGCTTTGTTTTCTACCTTGCTAATCTTAAAATGGCTGTAGAGTGTGACGATGAGGAAGAATACGACTGTGAGGAGGAAGATGACACAGTTGCTAATGAAATCTACCAATCTGTTTCGCTCCAGAACGTTGTTAAGTTGGATGGAACGAACGTTGCTACTCATATGGACTTCGATGAGAAATACTTTATGCAGTCCAAGCCCTTCAAATACGCAGAACTCAACTCCGAAGACTATGAAAGTGTCACCGACCCGGGTGGATTTACAACTCGTATTTATCACCAGACGGTAGGGATTCAGTCTTTCTGATTTACCATCCTTTACTAAATCCATATCTAGGCGGCCATTATTATTCCAAAAAGTTGTCACGTGGATTTTTTTCTCAGTTCTAATGCATATGGTGTTTATGATTTGAAGAGCTGTGGTCCACCACAGCACCTGGATGTCATTTCTTGGATTGAACGCCTTTCCTCAGCTCTATCAAAGAATCCGAACGACTCACCGGCTCGAGAGGATCTTACACAAATTTGTCAGATAGTTATACGCCGCAACACTCAAAGTGTTCCAGTAAACAAATACCAAGGAGACCAACCATCGTTTTCGGATGAAGTCACTTCCCGCGTTGTTGCAGCTTGCCTAGAGCTTGATGATCGAAGTATGTTTTTAAACGCCTACGATGCCTGCTCTAATAAAATGCCTCCTTCAACTTTTCAAGCTGTGGGGGCTGCTATTTTGCGATATGATTTGGGAGAGCTACTACTGCCAAAGTAGGTTTGTCTATTATTGATATACATTCTCTGACAGGACACAGATTATCTTCTTATCTGGGCTCCAAAGCCAGTCTTTCTGACCAATATGATATTATTCGTGAACTAAGATTCGGCTTGCAGAGCGAAAGAGATCGGACATCTCAGAACGATGTTCTATACCAGGATTGGATTGATACGGTACTCTGTCAGGCGATTTCTTCTCCAATGGTAACTATTGCATCGGCAAAAGATGGATTTGTCCTGTCGCATTTATCTAGAAAATTTACTTCTCAAGAGATTTTCAATAAGTAATTTACCCTCCAGGAAATGTTAAATCAGGCTAACAAGATCCAGGATATTGCCAGCAGTAAAGCGAAATACGAAAAGTACAATAATGGTAGCTGCTTTCTTAAAGGGACTTTTTGAAGCTCGAGATTCAGGCGACGTTCCTGATAATGTCGCGAGTACGGTTTTCCGTGATGTTATCTCAGATGTCGCCGATACGTTTACCCTCTTCCCTGCAACTGACTCATTGGGGGAATCAAATAAGAGAAGATTAAATTCGTCTTTGGGATACATGAACTATAGTAACATGCCTCAAACCGCTGCTTCCCCGGCCATTGGCAATGATACTGGCGAAAGTATTGCAGCACTTCTATGTTATTGCCAATTTCTTCAACTCAAAAATGAGTTGAACCAAATTATCACAAAATTAACTACGGAGGCAAAAACGGTACCCGGGCTAGACTTGTTCGAGAAGGTCTACCTTCCACTCTTAAAAACCCTGATCTCCCTGCTTCGGGAGAAAGATATTCCCGCTCAAGATCCTTCATTTCAACAACTCTTTCAGCAGTTGCTAAGCACATATATTAAGCGATTTGTCCGGGACGAACCTGTACAACCAGGGCATTGGGGACAGGTCAAGATCCTCTGCTCATGCCAGGATTGCAGTTCTCTTAACAATTTCCTCGCTAACACCAACGAAACGGTAAGACGGTTTCAACTCAACCAAACACGCAGAGAGCATTTGGAGCGAGCTCTCAGAGTAACTGGATGTGCCTCTATAACCGACCAAAGCCATTCTCCACACACTTTGGTTGTGATCAAGGCTACGGCCAATAATATAGCCGAGCAGAGAGATTGGGTTCATCGCTGTAGCGTTGCGCGTAAACATCTGGAGGAAATGGGAACAGAAAATCTCAAGGAATTGCTGGCGGAGATGCATGGGCCCATTATGGACCTGTCTGTAAGCAGTTATAATGGCCTCCAGACGCAAACCGCCACTCAAGCTGGTTTGGCATTAAGCATGAATGCTGCAAATCGCAACCTTCCTCCAATTACAAAACGAAAAGTACCAGCTCCGGGGATCATAGTCCTCGACGATTAGAATGTGGACATGAATGCGATAGATTTCTTGTACGTTATCTTTTAGAAGGGTTTGAATGTCATTTGTGAGAATCTTGCTTGTTTTGCCACTGCCGTTCCTGAATCAACGGGCTAGCTTTTAAAGTGTATATGATATATTAGGCAGTTTAGAGGGCCAGATTATATTTCAAATTATGATCTTATGCCAACAGGTGCATGACCGTGTAAACTGCTGGGGCCATACCCACGGAACTGTGAGATACTCTTACATACACAGAGGAAGCCCTAACCGATCTGGGATTTTCATTTGGAACTTTGGAGACGAAAATTCTTTTTTCAGCGGGAATTAAGATCTCCCATTGGAGGTTTGAATTAATGCGGAGCCTGGTTTAGACTTTCATTCCAAATTCATATATGAGCGAAATGAAACCAATACGATGCAGAGACATCTCTTATGCTCACCCGGTAGAACCAAGGACGTGGACGTGGACATGCAATGAGGGCATGGAGCGGTATCCGAAAGCCGAAATTTCAGCGCACATAAATAAGTACGGAAATAAGCGAAAAGCAAAACGCACCAAAAAAAAATTTGAAATGGAGAAAAAGGGAAAAAAAAAAATTGCACGGAAACCTCAATATTTGAGGTTCATATAGGAATCGAACCAATATCTCCGGAATCAGAATCCGACTATGAAGGCATGAGTACAGAAATTTTTCATTTCCGATTGATGAAGGGAAAGCTTACCGTGCTAACCATTACACCAATGAACCTATGCTCAGAGCAAATTTGAAAGATTGTTTCTCATTTGCGCTTATTTCAATTCATAAGATAACTAAAAATTTCTAGGCAATTCTTTACGTACTTGCTGCTTTCATTGTTGCCGTAAACCTAGGTACTCTTTCCAAATTTGCGCTTACCACATGGCAGTCTCCAACTCATAACCACTTTCAAGCCAATTTCCGGCTCTTTTATTTATTGTACTTGTTTCCAAGTAGTGTCATCGTAGTCAATCTCAATTCCCTGGCTCTGACCAAGCTCCTTGTACTCCTGCCAGATCGTTCCAGCGTGGATAATATCATCTAGGCGGGTGCTCTCCAGAATTAATACTACTTAGGCAGGCTTTCTTCCTCTTCTCGCGAGTCTTAGACGACTTAAGGTTATGACTTACTTTTTAAAGGAGTAATCAATAGGCCTTGTACGTCGCCGGTGTTAGCGCTGCTATAAGGGCCCTCTGGATATCGGCTAATTGTGACGGGTTGATACCGGTGAGAGCTCTAGGTGCCCTGAGCACCTGTGATGATCTCTTTTCTTTTCCCCCAACAATCCCTAATAATATATACTACTAGAGAGGACTTGTTCATTCCTCTTCCTCCTTAGATTATTATTCTTGTATTTAGGAATTACCGCCTTGTTGAATAAACATTTGCGAACCCGTGACATAATAGTCCTTTAGACAACATAGACTTCTTAACTATTGTATCCTAATTCAGTCCTTATATCTCTAAGAGCGTACGCTTAAATATAGCCAGGTACTTTGCGAACGTCCGGGTTCCTTGCTGCAACGAGTTCAGCCTCCGTACGGCCCGCTCGGCGTCTTCTGGATCGTCGTACGCATTTTCTACTTGGGTCATTAGGCCCGTTAATGCGTCCTTGCCTAGTGCTGTGTTTGATTTGTGGAGAGCAGCCACCCACGGGGTGATTTGGTTTAAGGCGCTCCCACCTAGTCGACTATGTACGTACTAGAAACGTACATTGTCTGGCTCTGATTCCACGCCCCTGACAGCTTTGCCCACATTTGCGCTATCCAAACCTTAAAGTCTACTTTGCACCCCTCAAAGCGCTCTGGACCCGGTATACGATGTTTTCTTTGTTTCGTACGAAGCGACTCGAGTAACCGCTCCGTTAAATTCGACTAATCCTGGTCCCTGGGACGCTAATATCGACTATTCACTGTAGTCTCCGGTTCATAACTGTGTCGCGGCGTTGCTCTCGCCGCTATTTCCCTCGTACGGTGCTCAATAGCACTCATCCGTAATATTACCACGTGCTGGAACGCCTTATAGCACGTGGGTCACTTCACGAGTCGTCTCGTCGTATTGAGTTGCCTCATGAGGTGGTTCATACGTATTGAGTCGTCTCATTAGGTGGCTCGTCCCGTACCTTAGTTATCGCAGGTGCTATAGGCACTAAGAAGTCCTACGGGTATCAGCCCGTTACATGGATACACACGCACGCCAAGAGCCAAGAATCGAAATCAAGAGCTTAAAACCCAGGGAACAGTATCTTTGAATTCCTCTGTAGGAATAGAACTTGTAGGCAAGCTTGGTGTAATGTCACGGACTGGAAGGAATGTGATAAACCTAATGTTCAGAATCCTGTATTTGTGGCAAAACTAAGCTAAAGAGGAGAGAGAATAATACACTAGGCTGCCTGAAAATTCAAATAAATAAATATTCTGCCTGGCTCCAACGCTCTTGCCTATCTTGTAAAGCACTAAGGCACCTATGCGTGACACTTGGCTGTATCTTTAGCATTACTAGTACAAATGAACAAGACTAATTACTCTAAGACCTTAAACCTAGTTTATCTCTACCTCTACAAACCAGCAGAATTTAACTAGAATAAATCTTCTTTACTTAGGGTTATACTCGTCTACCCGCCACTATACCTGTTGGCGGATTTGACGAACTTGTCGAGTTTAGAATGGTTACAATCTGCTCCGGCTGATAATTTACACAATCCTCTACATATATTCTTTCAGTGCTCCTGTATTCTGCAATGTTCTCCTCTCGCGTGCAACAGAAATATACATCTGGACACAACCCTAGCTGGTACGCGAAGTACCATCCTACATTATTCATCATATCGTTAGTTGAGTAACTGTGGCAGAGGCTGTCCTGTGGATAATTTTTCTCCAGCTTAGCCTTCCAAGTAGCATAGTCGCATATAGGCACATTCCACATACAAGGCAGGCTCATGTCATAGCTGACCTCGCTTCCTGAGGTGGGCTCAGCGTCAGAGGAGTTGTAAGGGAAAATAGACCAAGTGGAATTGCCGAAATCGGCATAGCAGGCTGTTGAAGACGCGAAGATAGTTTCATAGGAGGCAGAGATAGGATAGTCAAGGACACTAGGCATAGGCCTATAAAATTGAGCGTTATAGCCCATAACAGGAATAACGACGCGTGTGTTGTCCAGAGGATCTAAGACAAATAAAGGTTAATACGCTTCTAGTAAGCAAGATAGTAGTAAGGTACATACTGCAGAAAGCAATACCAGTTACGCTTGACCAGCCATCTGGGTTCCAGTCTGCTGCGTAGGCATCGGCAATAGTTTGCGAACATTGGGTATAGGAAGAGTCAAGCGTTGTGGCCGGGATATCCATAAAATAGACACCCTGTGCCTTGATACCCATATTGACGACTTGTGCCATGTAGTAAGGTTGCAGACTTTTGTCCCAGTCCTGGGCGGCTGTAGGATCATATGCATTCGTGCTATAGTTTGCGAACAGGCCTCCCTGAAGCACCCCGCTGAGCAGCAGGTTCGTCTCCGTAGCCTGTTGTGAGTAAGTGTCGATAACGGCTGTAAGGTTATCGAGGTATTCGCCTGCTTGCCCGATAAAGTCGATCCAACTATTAGACTCACTCGGAACCACTATTACAGGTTTTGCAATACCAGGCCCTAAACCCAAAATCTCTTCGATACCATCGTTGAGATCATCAGCCATTGTTTCAAGGAGACTGAATATAGACCTATCAGAAGTAGTGAACAGCGCAGCTCCTGCACCGTCTGTCGCCGAGGCAACAACTACATTAAGCACACTATTGATAAGGCCTTCAAAGTCGAACGACGTGCTACCCGTGTCTGGGGTGGTCGGGGCGGGTGGGGGACAATACCACATATTATTAAAGACCATCTCTCCTTCGGTCTGGAGCATCGAGATAATTGTAGAGAAGGCAGTAGAAACGCTTTCTAAGTAGGTCTCAAAATTAACGATTTGGTAGTTAACCCACTCGGCGCAATTTTCAATGCCGCCGTATGCGGTCGGCGTGCATTGAGAAGTGTCCTCCACGCATTGATACCAAGGCCAGCCGAGTAGAGCCATTAATTCACCTGTGAAGTTACTGGTAAGCTCTCCTATTCCGGCTTGCTCAGTGACCATCACGAGGTATTTGTCCATTCCCCGGCTGACCCAGGCTTCTGGCCCACCATCCATTGGTGGGTTGGCGCAGTTTGGCTGGGAAGCTGCAGCATCCAAGGACCAAGCGTAGCTTGGCACACTAACAACATCCGAATACTCGGCTGCGATATAATCATTAGCCGAGATCCGGCAGTTCCACGTTGGGACACAGTTGCGATCAATGCCTGTATTTAGCACAAAAATATTAAAAGAAATACAGGTCAAGGTTGCGTCGCACAAGGCCGAACACTGTTGTGCTGCGTCTGCAAAGTTACTAGACTGCGGATAATCCCAAGCCCCCTCTAAGTCAGCAACGAGTGACGACGGTAGAGCCTTTCCGTTCTGATCTCCATGAAAGTCGTAAGCAAAGTTCATTGCACTGACGTAAATTTCTGCTGTAGGGAGGTCAATTGGCGTGCTATTAAACAGTCCAGGAGTACAAGGCGCCACCTGCGACCAGGCATAACTAGGCAGGCCAATGTTGTCCGTGTAGTACGACGCATCGTAATAATCGTATGAGGGCCGGCACTGGAACGTCGGGGTGCAGCTGTTAACACTTTCTTCGTGTAATACAACAACGTTAAATGATTTGCATGGCGTTTCGGAATTGCTGCACTGGGCCGCGCATTCCTGCGCTGCCAAAGTAAAGTTCATGGACTGGGGAAAAGTAGAAGGCCCATCAATATAAGTGTATATATTAAGATACTCCGAAGAGAGTGCCATTCCGTTCTGATCACCTTTAGCAGCCCAGAAAGTACTACCTTCGAAGATAGTTTCCGTGGGCACATCGACGGGTTGTAAAGTGGCATTAGGCCAGGCGTCACAAGATGACCACGGCAGCGACCAGGCATAACTAGGCAAGCCAATAGCGTTTTTGTAGTCTGCCGGATTATAATAATCAAACCAGGGCAAACACTGATACGTCGGAACGCAGTTATTGTAATCTTCTTCATGCAATACGATTATGTTGAAGGATAAGAAGCCCTTACCATCGTAAAAGGCTGCGCACTCTTGCACTGCCTGCGTAAAGTTATTCGATTGGGGATATGTTGAAGGACCTCTCAAAATAAAAGCTAAATCTACTTCAGCTATCGAAACCATCATGCCATTTTGGTCGCCTTCGGCAATCCACACATTATTGGAGACATATACATCGTCGGTAGGAAAGTCGACGGGCTCAACAGGGTAGAGGTCGCATGCGTTAGTTAGGCCCGTAGACGAAGAGCTCGACGTGGCTGATGAGCTTGATGAAGCTGATGTGCTTGATATGATCGTTATAGATGGCATGCTCGACATGCTTGAGTTTGTTGCTATAGATGAGCTGATCGATAAAGCCGGGCTGGTCGAGTTGGATGTAGTACTAAGAGTGCTAGAGGCGCTCGAGCCAGATGGAACTCCTAAAGTGTAGGAAGTGGATGTCTGTGCGGATGAAGTACTTGACGGAGTTGGCGTGCTCGGCGAAGACAGAGTACTTGAGGTAGTCGTCGAGTATAAGCTGGTGTGGCTAGATAATGAGAGAGATGAGTCGGTTACAGTCGAAGTCGTAGAAGCCAACAAGCTAGCCACCAATTTAATGGTAGAATCTGAGGAAGTAGCAGGGTTTTCTGAAGCCGTAGAGCTAGTTGCAGATAAGGTTGCGGAATCCACTGAGAGAGTCGAGCTCGCTGAACTAGAAAAGCTACTTGTAGATGAGGTCGCAGGATCTACGAAAAGAGTATAATTTCCTGAAGTTGTAGAGCTAGTTGCAGGTAAAGTTACAGGATCCACTAAGACAGTCGAACTCGCTGCAACCATGGGGCTACTTGTAGATGAGGTTTCAGGATCTACCAAATGAGTAGAGTTTCCTGAAGCTGTAGAGCTGGTTGTAGATGAGGTTGCAGGATCTACCAAAAGAGTAGAGTTTCCTGGAGCTATAGAGCTAGTTCCAGATGAGGTGGCGGGATCTACTAAAAGAGTCGAACTTGCGGAAATAGTAAGACTACTTGTAGATAAAGTCGGGGGATCCACTGAAGGGCTCGAACTATCTAAAGCCGCAGGACTACTTGTAGATGAGTTTGTAGGATCTACTGAGATAGTATAGTTTGCGGAATCGGTCGAGCTGATTGCAGATGATATCGTGGGGTCCACTAAAATGGAAGAGCTGGCAGAATCGGTCAAACTGATTGCAGATGATATCGTGGGAGCCACTGAAATAGTAGAGCTTGTAGAATCGGTCGAGCTTGTTACAGACGAAATCGTGGAAGCTTTAGAGCTTTGTGAAACCGGAATACACTTTCCATTCGTGGTAGGAAGAGAAAGTATTCCAAGAAACACCCGGTGTAGTATTACTACTAACCAGCCGCCGGAGATGAGCTTCATAACTGCTTGAGCGGTAGTTTAGAGTCTCTGTTATCTGTGACAATACCGGCACTTTGAAGGAGTAACTTGAGCACGCCAAAAAACGGATACATTGGAGCGAGATATACATTTTGTTATATAGTTGAATTGTGCCCCTATACCTTGTCCGCGAAAGACGTCTAGAACCGGGTTGTGAAAACATAGAATGGTATTAAATTGATTCTGATGGAATGCTCGGAACAGCCGTGCCTACTTGAGTATTGGAATTCGGCCGCGATGGTACGATGTGAACTAAAAGGAGGATATAATCTTGAGACCTGACTCGAAAATGTAACCCGTTCCTTTTTGACAACGCAAATCCCTTGATCAAGGCGGTGTTATGGAACGAAGGGGTAGCCACGGTCACTCAAATTTCCCCATCCAGACACAAACGCTAAGCTTTCCCAGGGGCAGGAGCAGTGGAGTGGTGTGGCAGTGCAGCGTATTACGCATAAGCGAGGTGCCTTTGCCTCTAGCGTGCCAACCACTGCGAAATATGCAGGAGATTCCCCATGTAAAGCTTATTACGCCTGCCGTAATTTTACTGCCAATCAAAAATCCAACTTGTGGCACGCTGCGCCATACGCTTTAGCGTCTCGATAAATTCGGCCAAGGGAGATACTGGGCAGCAGGTCTCGTGATTCTGGGAATAAAGCACCAAGCTTTTGAACCCTATTCATGCTCTACTTGAAGCTTAAGTTAGGTAGGATAACCTAGGTAAGTACCAGTTTTGACCAACTCGATTTAACGGACAATCGTCTAAAGCGAAGTGAGATACCGAAATTCTCTCTACCTATGTCCCTATTCATCTCACATGCATAAAATACTGGCATCACAACAATATTTTCGTAGATGCGCCTGACTAGTCCGGTATGGGGAGATATCCTGTACCAGTCATCCCATGTAAAGAGATTTTCCGTTAGTTCGCACGAAAAATGACGACTCTCTTTTCTCGCTTCGCCTTCCCCCTGTGGAATAATAGCTCCTTCCCTTTATCCCTTACCTACCTAGGTAGTCACGCTTGTCAACGCGGTAGGGAATAGAATGCGCAGTACATATGCGCTACTTGAGTGAGCCGTTGGTCTTGTTGAGGGTCTATAGGGAATCGCGGCTCTTAAGATGTGAGCTTGATAAACTTCCCTATGAGCTATCTATGCAAAACGGTATTTAACCTCTAAATCTAACCCCCGGTTCTCTTTCCCCCTTTTATCTCACATCTTCAAGTCTAGTGAACTCATGATACATGCTGGACAGCGGCTGCAGAATATGTGCTGCAAGTAGCTATACTGTTTCACCCAGCTATTTAGAAATATTAGCTATAATATTTTTCACTACCAAGTTAACAATCTCGTGATCTACAAACAGATTATCCTAATGATGAATTTTTGCGTATGTTATTTTCGTTGTGATCTCTCTTTCAGACTATAGGCCAAATAACATTGATTGTAAATGTAACTATCTGGGTAATTGAGTTTTACGATAGGATGACTGCTTTGCTGTATATGCCGAAAAGGATGAAGATAAAAACTTGGTCAGCTTTAAAATCAAATGTTGTAGTTATAGGGAAGGTAGATTGAAGGAGGTCTTCTAGTTTGGAATGCCAAAATGCGCCGCGTAGAGAATTGCAGAAGTGCAATATGTACAGGCTGGGTTTGGTAGTGGTGAACACTAGGAACTTGATGCGACCCTAGAATAAGAATAGTAAGCTGCTTGTATGCCGGACTTCCCCCTTCAGGAATTGATGATCTTACCGGAAGAGCGCCACCCGAACCAGTCGAGCATATATGTGGTTTTGTGCTCATCAATACGAGCGCTTTATCAACTGGATGTCTATTGTATGAACTACATAATCCATTTTATCACTTAAGGTGTTTGAGCTTCAGGCAGCCATATAAAACGAGGCAACCACTAGAATGTATCCTGTCTACTCTCGTCCTTGCTTCTTTCCTCTCCTTAAAAGATACCACAACGAATAGCTTAGCACAACAGAATATGAGTCCATCGTCATTTTCTATATCGTGCCTGTATTCAATCCGTTATACTAAGAGAGCTACATAAGGAACTCTGTATCATTACCTGGTAAAGCGATCTGGAATCGAGTACATTCTTCCGAACACCTTTCCTTCGATTTTCTTTTTTCCAGGCACTCTAGTTAGCCTGCCACGGGAGCTTTTACTCCTTTTTATTTGGGGATTTTCCTTATTTTTTAGCCCCGTTGCCTACCCCACTTGCTCTACTTTATTCCCTCTATCCTTTTCTATCCTTTAATCTTTTCTAGGTCTACCTCTCTTTCTCTTTTCTATTCGTTAATTATCTCTTATACCGCTTTTATCTACTTTTTGGGATTTAAAATCGAGTAGAGAGTTATATCTACTCTCACGTGACCCACACTGGGGTATTTACATCCCCCGCGCGTAGCCTTCTTTCCATAGAATAAACCACTTTGCCTACCTTTCTGGTTGCTCTCCTGTGCATTCACTTACACTGATATCTACCTTAATAGTAATATTAACTAGACACTTTTCCCTTGGCTTTTTCTCCTTAAAATCAAAAATTGAAAGAGATATCTTTATAAACTACTTTAATAGCTCTTCTTCTAACATCTTATTGTTCTAAAGAGCTCTTTCCTAGAGTGATTTGCTGTCGTAGACGCGGGCATCCGCTAAGGATAAATTCTACCTGTAACGGGTTGACACCCGTAGAGCCTCTGGGTGCCTATAGCACCTGCGATAACTAAGGTACGGGACGAGCCACCTAATGAGACGACTCAATACGTACGAACCACCTCATGAGTCAACTCAATACGACGAGATGACTCGTGAAGTGACCCACGTGCTATAAATCGTCCCAGCACGTGGTAATATTACCTCGCCTCGCCTTCTATTTTTCCCATACTTCCCTAACAGAGTAAGAGATGATCATAGCTCAATGGTACGCTGGAAATAAGGCTCCACATACTTGTGCATATAACCCCTGAGAAGCATGAAGAAGGACTTATCTTCTCTCTTTAGTTTATTCTTACCTTGAATAGAGGTGCACTATGCTTTTGAAATAAGAACCGTACGAACCCGTGACACAACTATTAGTAGACTGTATGCAGGATATTTGATCCTTGAGTTTAGCAATGGCTTTTTGATCACTAGCGACCAAATTTAAATGCAAGAAAACATACCGTCATACCTTCGATTACTCAATTTTACTCTCAACCAGGTCTAAATCCTTGACAATTTTACATCAACCAGGCTCGATACTTAGGCATAAAAAATCCCACTGGCCATGAATCTTATCGGCTCGAGTATCTTATTTTTGGGCTCTTCCCATTACTTGAATGGTCAAAACTTCTTTATGTTCAAGAGGAACATGAAAAATACCATAAGTTCTCTGAGGACTAGAGATTTTTGTTATACCGATCTCCACGTTGAAAAGCAATTGGCCCAGATATACCATACATGATACAATGGCAAGATATTATGAAATCACCAAAATTGTATGTTTTGTCGATATCTTAAAGAATCTAAACTCGTATTTTTATTATGGGATTGATTTTAGTTCAAATTTTCTCACAGCAATATCTCGTTTACAAGTCGATCAATATTCGAGCCTTCTGTTTCTCTGCTATTTTAAGAGCCACCTAATCTTGAGCCGGTTAGATATTTATTCATACGCAATATTGACAAATTGAATAATGAGCTAGATCAGTAAGATCCTAACCTTTTCAACTTTTAACTCCAACATAATCCTTCGTCTGCTCCTCACACCACTTCCAAAACTCCGCCGCGAGTCCTGTACCACCTTCCTCTGCCGGCTTGTGGCTCTCAAGAATATGCTTCTTCGGACTTGGATGCCACCTACCCCACGGAATTGCAAACCTCCCGCCATCCTCACAATTCACATCCTTACTCAACCCAGCCCATAACTCCGTATACGCCCCCATCCTAGGCTCATGCATGAACGGCGCCATCAACATCATCATCAACCATGGTGCCCCATCCCATCCCTTCGTTTTCAAAGTTCCTGGGCTCTGTGCCACGCTTACTATCCCATCTTGACGAGTCCGTTTATCGAACTCAGATGCTAGAAACCAGTTCCCGGCTTTTGAGGCGCTATAGTTACGATGCTTATCATTTGAATAGTTGCCAGGAACAAGTTCATTGAGCGATAGCCCACCAGGTGGGCCACTCATGTCGATAATCCCAGAAGATGCGAATACGATACGAACGGTACCCCTCTGCGATGATTTGGCGGTATTGAGCAGGATAGGAAGCAGAAGTTTCGTCAAGAGGAAAGCTCCGAGACAGTTGGTGGCCATATGGGCTTCATGACCTTGCACACTTACGCTGCCGGGGGGTGCCCCGCTAATACCCGCATTATTCCACAGGACATCAAGGCGACATTCTTGGGCGAGGAATGTAGAAACGCAGATTGAGATTGTGGTGAGGTCACTGAGGTCGACGTGAAGACTCTTAAGGATTCCTGGACTTGCCGGGTACTGAGATTTTATAGACTCTATTTCGGTGGCAATTTTGGTGGGAGAGCGGGCAGCGATGTAGACTGTGCCGCCTTTGGAGTAGAGAATTTTAACAAGCTCGAGCCCTACCCCTGCGTTTCCACCAGTGACAATGAAGACTTTCCCGACTAGAGAAGGGACATTGGTTTCGGTGAAGGTTGGCTTTGATGGAAATAATTGCGCAAAAACTCCTCCCATGGTTAATTGAGAGTGATGGTTTAGGTGCGAGATTAAAACTTGAGTTTTCAAAAGCGAATCATATAGAGATCCTTAAAATGTATGACTTATAAAGAGATATGAGCGTCTATGCGAGTGTTTATAAGGAAGGGTACGGACGGTACTGTAACTTATTTTATCATCATCTTATAAACTAGGGTATTATTGGATCTTACTGAATTATGACTCGGTAAGAGTGTGGCGTGTCAGAATGCATTTTACGATGATATGAATAAGGTTTGTGGCTTGTTGTAATGCGGTATATTAATTACGGTGGAACTAGCGCCAAAGCTCCCTCCCCTCTCTGACCTCTCCAAAAGTTCGTTGTATGCATAATACCATCATCCATCAAAAACCACCATTTCTTCACTAAATCCGGCCCAAATTCCCATCCCATCGGATCCCAAGGCGTCGAGCCCCAGACTTTCAAGTCACCTGATGTCATATCCAGAATAAATTCAATTTCATTAATCGCACTAATCGAATTCAAGATTCGGTCCCGTATCGAAGGCCATGGTAGCATATCAACGTATGGTCTATGTGGGACGATTTGTTGTTGCGTAGTTGGTATAATAGGTGGTGGTAGAGTGATTATAGATGCACAGATGTTGAAGCCAGTTTCTTGCATACAAGCCAGTTCGAGGATGTTAGCAATGCACATGAAAGCTCCATTGGTACTCATGCCATGCATAACGATAAAGTGGCTGTCTACTGTGGGATCTTGAGATTCTTGGTTTTGGATGCTGTCGGACATTGGACTGCTAGAAGGGTCCCAATCAACCAATTCAGCAGACAGAGACTGATATCCAAAATTGGACGTAGCGTCAATGGGCTCTCTGGAAGGACCCTCAATTTGACGAGAAAACTGTGCTACGATATTCCTCTGTCTACTGGCGAGTTTTGAGCCTAGTGCACTTTATTAATATATTTCATGTCGCGGCGCAACTAAGAAGCGTACGTCTTGCTCGCTGTGAGAGCCTGTTTTGAACTCGCTTCCGCTGGGTACGATCCGTTATGCTGGTCCAGTCATCATCTGGCGACCTCAAATAGGGTTTCCAGGTAGAATCCATAGCTAATGTGAAGATAACCCAACAGACGTGTGACAGCTTAGGTGAATGAGTGTTGTTGTTGAGTATCAACTCTGGAGGGTCGTAACAGGACGTCCCTCAGAACCTAACCAGATCAATATTAGCGCGCCCCGCTTTCTGACGATTCTAGCGTGGATTCTGTCACCCTGCATGCATACATGGCCGCAACCAAATCAAATACTCCGTATGGAAACCTCAATTTCTAGCACCATCTCTTTTTAATACCAGTTATATCCCAGTACCTGCTTATTAATGGACGAAAGATAGAGTGGCTGGCTCGAGGAGGAGGTGAGAGGGAGAGCAGAAGCCCACAACATGGAAGAGGGAAAACAGAAAACATTTAGTTGACTTTGAGAAGTGGCGCTCCGTATCCTTACCCCTTTACTCTCCTCTTTCGCCCCTATTCATGTCGACTATAGGATTTGGCTATAAAGTGGGGGAGGTTTGAAGGATATGAGAGGATTAGATGAATGACTAGATTTGAAGATAGAAGAGCTTGTATGATAGAGGTTTGCGGGTTATGGCACAATAATTTTGCTGTCGAGAACGCAAGTTCTGGCTAGGAAAGATATAGGCTTGTATGCAGAGACCTCTTTTACCAAGACCGTTGATGGAGATCATAATTGATTTTAGTCTTTCTCGAGGTATGCATGGCAATTTAATTCGGTTATAGTACGACTATATGAGTATTTATTCACGCCACTAACTTTCATAGCAAGGCAAGGCTTTGGTGCAAATAGAAATTGATGTCTAAGCAATTTTGGCTTACTTCTCTGGAGAGAGGAATTAGAAAATGTCGTCTCTAATCAATATTATTGTTACAAAGTAGTAGAAAATATTATCAGCCTGTTCTTGGCTCTTCTAAAATACTAGTGGATATGAGAGGCTATATCGAAATACCTCAGAAATTCTATAAGTGCTTTTATTTCAGTCTACACGGGTGCTATTAACAATAACACGTGAAGCTCGGCTAAATCCCGATTTGCCTGCAGTGATGCTGACAAACTGCGTTCAACGAGGAGTCGGTCAGTTTTTGTCAGACATTACCAAAAGCAATAAATGCTTTATACCTAACGACGCTCCTGTTGTAATAACACTCATGCAGAACCGGAGAACGACAGAAACCGGTGAAACAAGCGAAAGCGCATTGGAGATAACTATACGTATCCGTAAAATGTGCTGTCAAGTTTAGGGGATGGTGATAGGACGCGATAAGGACTTTTGATCAAAACAGGCGGACCGTTACCTTTGATACAAATACCCTTTATATCCCGTCTTGAATTAGGATCGATCATATTGGTAAAGGGGACTGATGGTTAGTAGATTGCGGCTCGGGATGGTGAGCCGTAGAGTGGGCCGGCGGGAAATGGAAGAGCTGAACGGGCCGAGGCAGAGGTGGGGCAAGGTGGAGAATGAGGGTACACGAACATGGGGTGCCTCATGCTACGAAACTCTGTTGCGTGGACTCTTCCTAGCCTCATTCATTGGCCTATTATCTGTTCCTCAGATTTTGTCTCGCATTGACAGCCGCGATCGTGCACGTTCGTAAAGTTGGGGCTCACGCATGAAAGTTGAGAAAGTAATGACCCTGGGCTCAGTCATTGATCTGGTATTGAATTTGATAGGACCGGACCTGCAAAAACAAAAATGCGTCTTGCCCACGTGTGGGCCATGAGCAGTTCTTCGTTTTGTTTTTTCAATACCCAAAACGTGTTTTGCAATGAGATAACCTTTCGACCCTTCGCAGTGCAGTGGTTGAAACTCACTTCTGCGGTCCTCAAACACCCGCTTCCTTAGCGGTTATCCAGTTTACCATTTGTACCTGCTTAACCTGCGACTAAGTTTGATTAAAATTTTATGCAACCTCTGTTTTGTTGTTAGTTTATACTGAGATTCTCAGAATAACGAAGGGTAGATAGTGCTGAGTTCAGGCTTTCAATCGATTGTTGTAGGAGCTGGAATATCAAAGCTGAAAAAAGGGGTAAGACTTCCAGTCTGAGATCAACATCGTATAATCTCGTCTTGGCACATTCCTGAAAGTCAAGGTGAGAGATTAACAGGTGGCCATGACCTTATCTTCTCATAGTCCCGATAATTAAATCTACTATATGTCACGATTATTCAGGGGTAGGTGAGGTCGGCGATCCTTGAGCCTTCAACTTCCTCGGTGGGCACACCTTGGTTGGGACTGACACGTAGAAAATATCCGAATACCAACACTCCAACTTGACGCCGTACAAGTAAAGCTTCCAGACTAATATCTGCGATTTCCTAATTTCCATATACGGGCTCAGCCATCTGCAATTGACATGCTAGTCTGAAAGTGATCCAGGTATTTGGAATTTAGATCGATGGTTCGGTATCTTCCAGAATGCCCAAATTCAGAGTACCGATTTACTCGTACCAAAATTCGGACGTCCGTCGGATAAAATTTAGAGATGATGACTGAGAAATTGTTGATGGAACCGAGGAGGGGGGCTACTTACCCGTGTATTGTAAGGCACCTAGCCTGAAGACGAAGCCGGAAGATAAGGATAAGAAAGCAAACGGGGGATGACGCGGGGCAGATAAACTGCCTCTCAACTCTGTCCCAGGTAATGGTGTCAAAGTTTTCAACGCTCTGGCCGTCTTGGGGTCTGATTCAAGACGCCTTGGGGGGCGTGATGGCCGTTCGCAAAGGTCTGTGGGGCTGCGATTCAGGAACAGAGTGTAATTCACTCACGGACGACAGTACTATCGATCTGCCGCAAGTTCCCCTCAGTGAACTACAGAGAGGAGACTTCATAGGTTTCTTGGGGTTCCAACCCCATACAATTTAGATTGTCCTTATATTGCCCAAGCCTAAATGGAGCCCTCTGCAGGTACTAATTTAGGAAAATATCTGTGGGGAAACCTCGATGTTGGGCACGTGATTCAGGGGTAGCCTTTCTACAGAATTTCTAACGGCCAATGCGCCGAGATTTTTGAGACGAACAACTGTGTGAGGAGCTTTGGCAGTTTGCAACTCCAAAAATGAGTGCATTGACTAATGCTTTTTTGCCTATCTTGAATGTGGTTGGCCCAGGTTCACCCCGGATCGACGTTCAGAAACAACTCCGGTCTCCACGGTCCGGGTTAGACCACTTCGGCTAATAGGCAGAGCATGGCAACATCGGTAGCCGTTCCGCATCATCTTAGTGGAGATCTTATTCACAACTTAGTCAATTATGTCGATCTCTTATGCTATGGGGATGGGTACTCATTTTCACGGACCTGGGCTTTGTCGATAGACGAAAACCATTGGAGCGGTCCACAAAAACACGAACGTTTGAGATAGAATACGAATCCAGCGCAGTTCTGGTGGTTGGGTCGTCCTCGAGACGCGACTCAGACGCAGACCGGCACAAATTGTTCCAAGGTCACTACACACCAACGGCAATAGATTAACGACGAATAAGATCCTAAGCAGATATGAGATCCAAACATCGAGAAGTTGATTTCCAACTCGGAGTTCTCAAAACATGGCGCACCATCCTTGTCAAACGCAGGCCTCCCGGCCAAATGGCATAACACGAGGCAAGTATTGTCTACAGATCCGTATAGTGTGTCAGCTCAATATCTTTCAGTGACAACCCTACTACAACTATCCCTTCTTTCAGGAGTTCACCTCCTAGTTTCTCCAGATTTACACATCTCGATAGCCGTCATATTCATCAGCCACCCCGTCCGTGTCTTGGAATATTCTCCCGTTCCATTCAAAGATTAAGAAGGGGTACCCTTCTCGGAAAAGATCTCGGGATGCCTTTGCGAACCTTAATATATTAATTGGCGAGTTTGTTAAGTCGAAAACGCGATTGATCTGTTAAGAACCACTGCCTCTGTCATATTCTGAGTTCTCATCACGCGGTCAACCCAGATATAGGAGACTTGACTGCCATCCACTATCATACCGACGACTGTGCCGGTTTGCGAAATAAAGTTAACATATCAACCGCCAGGATGGACTATGGCGTCGCTACTAGTTCGCTGGATCCCTTACCAAAAGACGTTCGTTATGGGATGATTGCAATGGGAATTATCGGGCTCATATCAACAATTTCAACATCCAGCTTGCTATCACTGATCGCATATCGAATGGTGTACTGGCGCAAATTCTATGACCAACCTATCCACACCAACCAGGTATTCATCCTTATTTATAACTTGCTGCTCGCGGATTTTCAACAAGCACTAAGCTTCCTGTTATCATTTCACTGGGTAGCGCAAAATAAACTCGTCGGGCCATCAACGGTATGTTTTGCTCAAGGCTGGCTCATTCAGATTGGAGATATGTCGTCGGGATTGTGGGTGCTGGCCATTGCAGTCCATACATTCATCAACCTCGTGGGGCAAAAATCAATTCCACCAAAACAATTCATCATAGCCGTAGTGTTATTGTGGCTTTTCTGCTTACTATTGACGGCAATTGGCCCTCTCATGAATCGAATGGACTTCTTTGTGCCAGCAGGCGCGTGGGTATGTGATTTTCCCCTCTAATCCAGCATAATATACTCTTTCTCAGATATGCTAATCTACTATAGTGTTGGATCAATGAAACTCACGAGATTGATCGTCTATATCTCCATTATCTCTGGATTTTCATCTCCCAACTTGGTTCCCTGGTAATCTACATTTCTACCTTCTTTTTCCTCCAAACCCGGATCTCCAACTTCAACATCTTTCAAAACTCTGGGGCTGTCACGACGAAAACACCCCCAAAATCAAGGAAATCCACGGATTTCCCAAAAAGCAAAGCATCATTAACGACGACAGTCGTAGGGAGTACAACAAATGACCCTTTCGCTGCCTCGAGAAGGCGAATTCTGAGAACCGCAAGATACATGGTCGTATATCCATTCGCTTACGTAGCTCTCACTCTGCCACTAGCGGCAGGAAGAGTGAGTTCTATGGCCGGAAGAACTCCACCATTAGTGTTCTTCCCTGTAGCAGGTTGCTTCATGGCATGCTGCGGTGTTGTGGATGTCTCGCTATACCTCTGGACGAGGAAAGCGTTGTTGAAATCTAGCCTTCCTCCCAAAGCCTCAGAGGGTGGGCTCACGCGGTTTATGACAGGAGATTCGAGAAAGAGAATGTCAAAGGCTGTAGGAGACACTAGTGAAAGACGAGATGAGATTAGGATGGATTCAATGGACACGAGGCGACAGAGTGAGATTGGAAAGGGAAAAATTCTTGTGAGCAAAACAGTGGTTACTACGATGAGTGCGGATGATTTTTCACACGAGGGAAGCGAAAACCTCACACCTCAGAGGTCGGATTCTATGCGAAGTTTGGTCAACAAAAAAGAGGAAGACTTCGATTTTGAGTTCAAGTCATGGCTATCTTGATTGGCAGGTTTTCAAGCAAGTTTGTATATTTTGGGGTTATTTTTATTTTTCTGGATACTGTAAATACCCCTTTGGGCCTCATACTTTAGGATATAATCGTAGTTTTACTCAATCATGTATCAAGTCTTGGAAGAGTGTGCTACGATACTAGTGACAAAACCATCACATATCGGCCCGAGATGAAAGAAAACTTGACATGAGAAGCGGGTAGAGATGAGAATGGGGCGAGGTGCCACGGTTCTCTGTCTGATCATTCGTGGCTAAACCCCTGAGGGTTTCAGATGCAGGTACTTGAGATCCGATCTTGTCGGGCGACGTTGCGGGCCGCCACATGGCGAACCCTGGGTTGGCGATGAGATCGTGCGATGGAGGACCACGGATTTGTGGAGTCTCTCATGCGTACCGTCTGAATTTTGTTTCTCTTATGTTTAGTGTGTATGCAAGTAAATCTTATGCAGCCAACATGATGCAGAGTTTCTGGTTCTGAGGTAGAATACATCCTGGCCTCGGTCAGACGTAATTCCGTTAGACGTCAGAGCCGCAATCTATTTGAATATGTTACTCCGTAGGTTCCTAGATTTGAGTTATAGATTAAATTCTTACAAGTTGCTATTTCTTCATACTTCGCGCTTCCATGGCTTACCAAGCTCCGTTGTTTTGCAGAGCAATCGAAACTAGACCTCATCATTTGGAATAGGAGAGGGAAAGTCACGTGTCGTTACATGATCTTCGGGCTTTTAAAGGGCCGATCTCCCAGCTACCGAGCTACTTTAAATCAGCCAGTTCAATATGCCGCTCTCTCCGCAATATTAATTTCAACAGCCGGCTTGCCTGCGGCTTCTAGAAAGAGCTATTTTAGCCTACATATCTCCGCGCCATTTCTGCCAGTAAACTGGCTGTCGGTAATGTATTATGGCGCAATAAAAATTGATCTGGTGATCTTCAATTTTAAAGCCCAAAAGTACCCCGCAAGAGCAGGTACTTTTACGAACTAGTTTCGTCGTGAAGTGCACAAGGAAGAATATTTCAAGATGCCGTGCTTGAATAACGGTGGTAGTACCGTCGTGGCCTGAAGACAGTTTGGTTTTGGTCATTGTGGCCACAGCGGTGGAGGAAAGGATCTTGTCAGCATTAGGGATTTTGTATCCGTTCTAGATTTTCTGAAAGCAGCCAAATTTTTATTCTTTTGTTTAATACAAGAGTACACATGAAGTCATGCCTCTTTTCACTTCTTGGCCTTTTATAGGCGTTATTGTTGCACTGGGATTTCTTGTACTCACTGCAGATGCTGCATTTGATGTTTTTGATTATGTCAATCCATTTATCGGTACCATTAATGGAGGTTCGTGTGAAAACCTCCAAGGTTCGTACTCTGTCCTAATCAGATTTAGGTCACGTGTTTCCTGGAGCAACTCTCCCTTTTGGTAGCTCTCTTCCTGTCTTGATATTTTAGAAACCCCTCTAACTTCCTAAGGGATGGCAAAGGCAGTTGCAGATGTCAGCAACCTCGATGAACAACAGGGTGGATACGCATCAGATGACAGCAATATCATCGGCTTCTCCCACATGCATGACTCCGGAACAGGAGGGGTGAAAACCCCGCTATAGGATCAAGACCCAAGCTTACATCTCATAGAACCCTTCAATGGGAAATTTCCCAATATTCCCCCAGAGAGGATGCGCAGGTGATGTCTTAAACAACTGCTTCTTCTCGAGGGATGAACGAGGAGTTACGAGGCTCAACGGAAGTGCCGAAGCTCGTCCAGGATACTTCAGTGTTACTTTGAGTACATTAATACGAGCAGAAATGACAGTGGCGAATCATACCGCTCTCTATCGTTTTACCTTTCCCACGAACGATACAGCGGCGCATAATCATATCTCGTTGCCTTACTCTCCTCTGATTCTTGTGGATCTTGCTGATCTGCCAGATACTATGACCAATGGACTAGTGTCAGTAGATAAGAATACTGGAAGGCTTACTGGAAATGGAACATTCATGCCTTCATTTGGTGTCGGTAATTATAATCTCTCTTTTTGTATAGATTTTTCTGGCGCCCGCCTACGAAATGCTTCATTTTGGATGAATATTCGCAGTTCCACTTATCCAAAATATCGACATCGTGCTGTGGACGAGGCACCGCTGCCTGCAGGTGCATGGGCTCAGTTCTTTCCTCCGCCAAATAATCAGATTATGGCTCGTGTTGGGTTGTCATTTATCAGCGCTGCGAAAGCTTGCCGCAATGCAGAGTCAGAAATCCCTGATTTTGATTTTGCGAAAGTCCAAGCTGCCGCTGAAGCCGCATGGAGAGAAAAGCTCTCTGTTATTGAAGTGGATGAAACCGGAGTTAGTTCTGAACTTCAAACGGTTTTCTGGTCTGGAATATATAGGTCTATGATCTCCCCACAAGACTATACTGGAGAGAATCCCCTATGGAAAAGTAGTGAGCCTTATTATGACAGTTACTACTGTATCTGGGATTCTTTTAGAAGTATTCACCCATTGCTTACTTTGCTGGATCCCCATAGCCAAACACTTATGGTCAGGAGTCTAATTGATATTTATCGATTTGAGGGTATGATTCATGTCATTTCTACAGTATAGATGGCTGAAAATCTTTGTAGGAAAATTGCCCGACTGTAGAATGTCACTTTGTCAAGGCTTCACGCAAGGAGGCTCCAATGCCGACATTGTTCTGGCAGATGCCTTTTTAAAAAACATTACGGAAGGGGTCGATTGGGCTACTGCATACAAAGCAGTCGTTTCAGATGCCGAAGGTAAAACTTAACATTAGAGATTTTAGAGAAATGGCTAACTATGTGGGTAGTGGAACCCCATGACTGGTCAGTTGCTGGACGCGGTGGATTGGAGAGCTGGAAGAAATTAGGGTATATCCCTACTGACGACATAGATCTTTCGGGGTCTGGTATTATGACGCGTTCTATCTCACGGACAGTAGAATACGCCTACGATGATTATTGTATCGCAATAATGGCCAAAGGCCTCGGCCATACTGCAGACGCAGAAAAATATAACCGTCGATCCCGCAACTGGAAGAACCTCTTCAACCCTGCGCAAAAATCTTTTGTGACCAGTACAAATGGGCATCGAAATAAAACTGTAGACAGCGGTTTCGTCGGGTTCCTACAGCCCCGTTATATAAATCGCACCTTTGGATTTCAAGATCCATCTCTCTGCTCACCGCTGAACAGTTTTGATTCTTGCTACCTGAGCGGCGAACATGACACCTACGAAGGCAGCTCATGGCTTTATACATTCTTCGTACCTCAAGATATGGCATCTCTAATTACCACTCTCGGTGGACCAGTACGATTTGTCCAACGCCTCTCTTATCTTCATACCTCTGGCCTTCTCTACATGGGAGACGAACAGGCCTTTTTGCCAGTATTCCAATTCCACTATGCTGGTCGTCCAGGCCTCTCGGCTTATTTTTCACACTCTTATATCCCGTCACAGTTCAACAACTCCCTAGCTGGAATCGCGGGGAACGATGATTCGGGGGCTATGGGTTCATTTACTTCTCTTGCTATGATGGGGCTCTGGCCTGTAGCAGGCCAGGACGTGTATCTAATCACTCCACCATACTTTCGTCAAGTTAGTGTTAGGAATAACCAGTCCGGAAAAGTGTCCACAATTAGGAACATTGGGTTTGACGGGACGTATAAGAACATCTACATTCAAAATGCAACTTTGAATGGCCAGCCGTGGACCAATAATTGGGTGACCCACAGCTTTTGGATGGAAGGAGGTACATTAGAGTTAGTCTTGGGGGACAAGGAGAGTCATTGGGGAACAAAGGCAGGAGATTTGCCACCAAGCAGCTCGTCTAATAAGGGAAAGTTGTAGATATTTTCTAAGCTGCGGCATAGATTGGGTTAGGATCAGAGAAATAGAGATGCGGGACAGTTGATAGCCACACAAGTTGCCATTCCTAATCGGTAACCCCAGTTTAGTCTAGAATTGAATGCACAGTTTGACCAATAAGATAGTGCATCCCTCTTGTTAGGCAAAATTCTATCTTTCAGACGAGGCTGAGTCACATGCTTGATAATTATGAGGCTGCCGTTCTTGTAGTATAATTTAAGGCGAAGCCTGCCTCTCATTTGGAGCCTTATATTATTCAACTCACCTTCTAAATAGCTTTCAGTCCTCTGAGCACGACATCTATTCCTATGGCCGACCAATGCCTATCTCCAGTCGAAGGCTATCCGAAGCTGGCATGTTTTATGGGAACCTCTCCCAAATGTGAAATATACCGACGATTCGACAGCCTCAACTGTCAAAATTTACTCTACTTCCAAGCAGAGTTAACGCACCTCGAGCAGAAGCTTCGTCGTCTTGAAGCTAGTGACCATGCATCTATAGAAGGGAACCGTTTTAATCATTCAAAGGACTGGTATTGGCTGAATAACTCTACACATGAAGAGAATAGTGAGCAGTTGGACACCGTCTGTGCGATACGTAGCAAGTTGAAAGAGTATAGTTAGTTCTGGGGCCCTGTGTTTGACAAAAAGACTAATGATTTGTGTAATAGATGATGCCTTAATTCAGAAATCTATTATAAGCCGCCTAGCCGATCCAAGCCCCCACAATCTTCGATCCCTACAAGACTGGCTTGAACGGCCAAACATGGGGAATTTTGCTCTTATCGGAAGAGACAGAGTTACCTGGGGATCTTCTAACGAGCCACTAAGTCGTAATATGGATCTCCTTACGATTATGTCGGATGAGAAACATGATGCATTCTCTGCATGGTTTAGCCAGAAGTTCGTACATTGGCTTCACCACCTTCTCTGGCATCGGATAAAGAAACCAGACGATATAGAATCAGGAATCTTTTTATATGAGGATAGAATTCTGCAGAAATATGCAGCACATATAACTACCGTTGTTGCTTCTTTACTGCCGGTATTAGCTATCGTGGTTTTATATCGTGTAGCTACGATGAATGCTCGTTTGGGTCTTATTGCTGTCTTTACAGTTGTGTGTGCGGCCTGCTTATCATTTTTCACGAACACTACGAAGGGAGAGATTTTTATTGCTACTTCGACGTAGGCTCTTCCCCTTATAGGTTATAGCTTGCTTGTTACTAACATAGCTAATAATAGTTTTGCAGCGGTACAAGTAGTGTTCGTTTCTACCAATAACGGAATGAACTCTGCCAGCACTTAATATAATGATTTGGAAGATAGGTTAAGCTCAGCGTATAGAGAACGTAAGGTATGAGAGTTACATCAGAGCGTGGAATGTATAAGACGCCAAGTCAGTAGGAGGCAAGGGTTTCATGACATTACTAAGGTTAATATCATAGTGCATAATGCGAACATATTTTCGGCTCAAACAAATCATAGTAACGAAGGGCTAGAGAATCCAGTATAAATGATAAATCATTTACCTCTTCAGAGTTCAATCTATGACCATGTACTACAGCGCAGGACCAGCGCAGTGATTTGGTGCCGTAACTCTTGCAATCTACACCTTTACCCTCCTAGCCACGATTTTCTCTGCACCTCTCCGAGTTGGAGATGTTGACAATAGATCTAGCCTTTCGAGCAGCCTCCTCCTTCGCTCTAATATCCTCATCGACCCTAGCATCGTTCGCAGCCGCCCTCTTATCGTGCTCTCTTTTCCGTACAGCGGCATTTGATTTCTCTTCTGTGATGCAGCCGTTATTACCAATACCTACGGAAGGGGAGATTTCACTTCAAACCTTTTGTCTTTTTTGGTAGGATTGGAGTGGCCCCTCCAAACCCAGCAAATTTCAAGATGCCGTGCTCGCGTATAGTTTCGGCACCGAGAATAACATCCCACGGAAGAGAATCACCACTGATAACATGGAAGACAGTGGTGAAGATCTTACGAAAGCGTTTACCTTTCCAGCGGAGGATAAGTGTACCCATTGATATGAGCTCTTCCCCATTGAGACAGGTGCAAATTGACTCATTGTGAATGGTCATGCTATCGGAAATATGGAGCCTGTCGACGGCTTGCAGTGTGATAAGGTTGTGGATTTCGCATCCTGTATCGAGTCTCATCTTGGACTCAACGTAATCATTTAAGTGTGGGGAAAAGATCTTGACAGTCTTTAGAAAAGGATCACTAGGTTGCTGCCAGGGTTAGCGCGTCACCCCTTTGCTATGTGGAGACATTATTTAACTGGCATACCTTGCTCTTAAAAATTCTTTTCGTCTGCTTCCAGGCGACTGTAAGAGCTCTAGAGAGCTTCTCTCCGAGCACGGCGAAAATATTCGGCATAGCTTCGGGTGAGATATGGTTGTGGCTTGATAGATTAGGTCTATCACTCAAGTTGTGCAAATTGAGGGAGAAATTTTTATTGCATGGAGTATAGATTAAAAGATATATCTCGGAGGACGAGCAGATATATGATTAGAGAATTGTTTGTGTGAGACTGACGCTAACCATGGAATTAATTGAGGTAAGGGATCCATACGAGAAGCCTATTACGACGGTCATGCTGCCCGAACGCGTTGTGATAATCTGGGAGAGTTGAGTAGGCGGTCGACATTCTCATGTCGACCGCCCACTCGATCAGAAATAGCCTCAGGTTGTGAGACTCGCTAGCTGCAGCCGCCTTCAATACCAGGTAGGCGGTCGACACCAATATTACGCGGTGTATATGCCGGGGAGGCGTTGTTGCTTGTAGCTGCATGACGATGAGATTGTTTCCAGGCCCCGCATCGCCAGCCGCCATCAGAACTCACACACGGTTTGGAAATGTGGGAAACGTGAGAAGTGTGTGGGATGAAGGGCAGCTTCCACGAGCCCGATCGAGCGGGCGGTCGCAAATTTCCTAGTCAAACGAAAGGGGTTCACATCAACCGCCTACCGACAATGGTATAGCGCAAAGCCTGGAAGCCCAACCCCCCCTGACCCAGGCTGTTACTTGCATTTAATCCACACTGTGACTGGCGCCACCCTCATACTCACAGCCTTGTGCAACACAGTTCGTCCTTCTATTAAAAAGAGAGCCTGTCCCTCTTCGACCGCCTACCTAGAATGCAGCAGTAGAGCCGGGTATTCTTCTCTCGGCCCCAAATGGCAACAAAACGTGATTACGAATTCATTGGCGAATTCATTGGCTCGACCGAGTCCGCGAAAAGGCCACGGCAAAGTGGCGGCCTCGGTCGTCGTCAGGGAAGAGGGAGCTACGGTGAGGTGTCAGAACGGGCGAACGCTCTAAAGAAAGGTCTGGGTGCGTGCTGGCGGTGCCGATACCTAAAGAAATCTGTTAGTGCCCGTTCACAGCCAAGCCGATATGTCACGTGCTAAATTTCCAGTGCAACGACGCGGACATTTGCGACGAGTGTACTCGTAATTCGGGGTTTTGGGGACTTCATCCAAATCTAGGATGTCGGAGGGGCGAGTTGAGAACTTTGGCTGAGCATCTGTTCCCTGGTAAGTAGTCTCCCATGTCATAGAGGTACTATTTATCCCAATGCGTATAGATTGTCCATCCCCACCACATCTAGACCTAGCTGGAAGTCATGATCGCGTTCCCCTTTTGGACCTTATTACGCGAGTAAAAGACCATATCAGTCGCCTTCATGCGAGTGGGTTGCTCAAATTGAGACTTTACTCCTATCTTCTTGATCTGATCGAGGAAGATGCTATTTCTTCCGAAGAAGATGTATAGAATCCTTCTCACTCTAACTGCTTAGCTAACCTCTATAGCCGTTGCTTTCACCGGCTTTTGAGTACCTCCTAGCATCTCTCCAGCTTTATAATGTCTTGGCTCAAACCCAAAGGGAATCCTCTTCCTCAGATCAAACCAGACTAATCGGGACGATGAGGATCTCAATTCAAGGGGTCCTTCAGCAGCTAGACAAGATTATACGCAAGAAGACCAATACCGCCGAAATCCTAACGATTATGTTTACGCTATGCGTAGTTACAATCGGTGCTGAGATTAGGCTAAAATGTTTTACAAAGGTGAAAGTTGATCAAGCTACTCTTAGATCATACTGCCAGTCAGTGCAAACGGGATGGCACGACACTATGATTGCACTCTTCTCCGCCTGCAAAGATCTAAAAGTTTCTGGGGATATTAAGGAGAGCATTTTTGAAATCACTAGTTGGAAGTTAGAGTATGGTTAGTCAGCCCCCACAACGGTCCTAAAACGTGTAATAATAGTGTCCCTAGTTGGAATACTGGCAGATCAAGCAGCGAATTACGAAAAGCCATACACCGCGACCAAACTAGGTAGCGAAGGTCGACTTCTATGGAAACTAACAACATTGCACGCAAAACTGTTCACTGCTTGTGCAGAGGGAAATGAAGCCTTGGTAAGATCCTTGCTGAATAAAGAACCAGTGACCAACCTGAAATGTGGTGCCGGATGGGGTGCGCTGCACTGGGCGAGTAATAATGGGTGCCAGTCTGTTGTAAAACTATTAGTGCAGAGAGGTGAAAATATCTTCCTTCAAGATGTCAATGGGTGGACCCCACTTTTTACCGCCGTACGAAATCAACAAGATGAGATAGTCTCAATGCTACTTAAATCCGGAGCGGATGCTGATACAGCAACGAAGACTGAGTTGACAGCCCTGCATCAAGCTGTAGAACGAGTGAATATATCTACTGTACGCCTTCTTGTGGATCGGGATCGAGGTTGGAAACTACCTCCAGACATAAACAAAACAAATGGACGCGAGGAGACTGCGTTGCATCTTGCAGTATCAAGCAAGAATCTAGAGATCGTGGAACTCTTGCTCAATAGTGGAGCAGATGTTAAGTCATTTAACATACATGGGGAGACCGCACTACATCTGGCCGCATCAAATGGTTTCCATGAGGCAATAGACACTTTACTTAACCGTGGCGCGGAGCTTGATGAGAGAGATAGCTACGACGCAACCCCACTACACAAAGCAGCAGAGAACGGACATGAAGCAGCTACCAGCCTCCTCATTCGAAGAAGGGCGAATATCAGGGCCACGAATAGATATCTAGAAACACCAATGTTCATGGCTGCACGAAAGGGGCACAAGAAGGTGGTTCACTTACTATTGGACGAAGGGTCCAGCGCTGGATGGACTAGCGGAAACGGATCAACCGCTCTACACGTTGCAGCAGAGAATGGACACGACGCTGTAGTATTGCTTCTTCTCGACAACAATGCAGATATTGCGGCTGTATGCAATGATGGAGGGACGGCGCTTTACAAATCTATGGCCAAGGGACACGGGACAACAATGCGACTCTTAGTTGAAAGAGGAGCAGAGATATTTAGAGAATCAGTTTCTACAGTAGAATTATTTTGTGCAGTAGCGAGTACTGGATTTATTACTGCGGTATGCCTTCTTCTTGAGCAACGTGTAAAGGCCGACTTAAAGGATAAAGACGGTCGGACGCCGCTCTCATGGGCGGCTGAGAATGGGCATGAGGCTATCGTCAAGCTACTACTTGAGATGAGCCAAGTTGACGCCGACTCAAAGGATAAAGACGATCAATCGCCGCTCTGGTGGGCGGCTCAGAATGGGCACGAGGCCGTCGTCAAGCTACTACTTGAGATGAGCCAAGTTGACGCCGACTCAAAGGATATATACGGTCGGACGCCGCTCTGGTGGGCGGCTGAGAATGGGGACAAGGATGTTGTAAAGCTACTACTTGAGACAGGCCAAGTTGACGCTGACTTAAGAGATAAAGACGGTCAGACGCCGCTCTGGTGCGCGGCTGGGAATGGGCACGAGGCCGTTGTAAGGCTACTACTTGAGACAGGCCAAGTTGACGCTGACTTAAGAGATAAAGACGATCAGACGCCGCTCTGGTACGCGGCTCGGAATGGGCACGAGGCCGTTGTGAGGCTACTACTTGAGACAGGCCAAGTTGACGCTGACTTAAGAGATAAAGACGGT